>PVLA01008057.1:0-94520 GCA_004027455.1 Hydrochoerus hydrochaeris | reverse complement strand
TCACCAGGACACAAGCAATGGGCTCAATAGTACAGCCCATTTTGTTCACATTAGCTGTTCTTTCAATCAAATAGAGGAAAATGGAAGGAAATATCGAACTTTTAAAAACAGAATATTGAATAAAGCAGTACCATTAATCAAAACTGAGCAAAACAGTGATAAAAATATTTGCCTTCAAAGAGATGGTAGAAGGAAATCCTCCCTACTTGCCACACTGTATACATTCATCCTCCAAAAAGATACTCAGACCGCCAGTGCCTACCTGCTAACGGGGGTGGGGAGGGGGATGGATTAATGTCTGATTCTTAGCCTGCGAACCGGCAGGGCCCTAGCTGCTTACAGGCCGGCCAGCAGGCCACCTTATCTCCCAGCGCCCAAAGTTCCAACATGATGCAGAGCTTAGGAGTCACTGATAGTTCTTACCCTGGTGTGCCAGTGGCTTGCCAGGCCACCAGCTGCTCACTAGGGCAGCGAGTAGGCCACCTGTTCTCCAGCTTCCAAAGTTCAAACATGATGCAGAGTTCCTGCACTTACTCTTAAAAATTAAATTATCTTGCTTGACTAATTTCTGCTGGGACAAGAGATAGATGAGCATTTTTTGTTGACCAAGTAAGTTCGAAAGAGAGAAAGCAGTGTGAAGATGGTCATTACCTCATCCTGTTCTATGGATTCATATACCAAGTCAAGGTACAAGAGAGTTTAGAAGAAAAGACCTAAGAAAAGACAATATATGTGACTATGAAAAGAGCTGATAAAGTCATGCACATTCAAGGTGCTTTCTGTCCACTTCAAAAAAGGATTGGTGAGAGGGCCACTGAGAATATTGGAGGAGATAGGAACATTTTACTGACAGAGGAACTTGGCTTCTCTCATGTGCCAGGCCATTCAGGGAGGATGATTTCCTATGTGCAAGACCTAAAGAGTGTGAAACTGGTAAGCTACATGGGACCTGGCCTGTCTCCTTACATTTTGTTCTCCCATCACGTGAGCTTTAGTGAATGATGACAAGGTCAGGAAAGAGATAAAGTGTCCACTCTTTTTTATAGCAGCTCCTAGGCTGAGGGAGGCCTGAAAGGAGGAAGGAATTACCATCCCCCAGAATGCTGGGACTTCTGAAGCACACAGAAACTTCAGGAATGTACTTATTTTGTTCTCTTGATAATAAACATGACTCATATTTATTATGTAAAACAGTAGAGAAGAAAAAGTAATGGAAATTACTCAGTATCATTCTCTACTAAAACTTCATTTTGTAAAATAAAATTTTGATTCTATTACTGTAAGATTATGTACTCTGCTTTTCTTTATTAAAAATACATACTAATATTTAAGACCAAATCCCTTGAAATTTCCCTACTGAGCCTTGCCTTTTAACAACCTTATGGCATTGTATAATTTGTTTTTTCCCCAATTTTCTTACTTATATAATGGCTGGATAGAATCCACATAGTTTCTTTGCTGTAAAGAATAACATGAGGTAAAACATCTAAAAGATTTTTCAGTATGTGATATATATGATCCAAATTGAAAACTAAAATTATTAACAGATCATAAGAAATTTTTCCGTATTCTTGAGCACAGGTTCTTCCAATACTTAAATAAAGGATATTAACAATTAAAAGTACTAACTTCTCCTAACACACTGAAACAGGAATTTAATGTCATTTTAATTTTTTTTCTTTTTAGAAATTTCTACCATGATTTGATTATAAAATAGAATACTATTCAGCCATAAAGGACATACTTGAGACCTTTACTTAGGTAAATGTATGCAATTTGAGACCATTCTCATAAGTAAAATAATTCAGACTCACATGTGTAAACATCATATTATCTCTCTAGTATGAGAAATTGAAAGAGTAAATAAGGTCTAAAATGTACAATAGATATTGTAATATGGGAGACACTGATTAAAAAGAGAAAGGAACCAGGAGAAAAAGGAAAGGAATGAAGGAGAAAGGAGAGAAATGGAAGTTAGTTATACTATTATTGTCTCAGTTCATTGAAAAGGGAGGTTTGTGCAATATTGACTGGAGAATTTTTTATGCTTATATTTTGTACTTTGAATATGACAATAGACAATGTATTGACTATTGTTATTCTATTATTTTATTATGAGATTCTATTTTACCTTTTTTCAATAAAATAAAAAAAGAAATATGGTATTTTTATCTTTTGTCTATAAGACCTCTTCTTTAGGAGCCACTGATTAAATACTGGAAAGTATAATAACCTAAAACATAAATAAATGAATGAATAAATGATTGAGAATAAATTTATATATGGATTTTTACACAGTTATATCTGTATACAAATCTATAATTTTACTCAGGCCATCTTTCTTTGTGTGATACAGATTTCCATTTTCAGGAAGGTGAAACAGTCATGAGGGATTTGAATAGAACCTCATTTCCTATAGAATTATTAAGATTAAAATAGCAGATATTATACCAAATGGATAATTTACATCATAGCAAATATAAAATATCCATATTAGAAATATTTTAGCAAGTTCATGTAAACTGAGCATCACGGCTTTTGTCTAGATTTCCCCCCAAAGCATATGCGGCCATAGGTGAGGCTTTTCAAAGGTGGCTGGGTTGAGAGTGTGTATGCTGAAATGAAGTGTGTGATTTTGAGATCAAGGATGTGGGATTACTAAATTAGTGCACCTGCACAGATTGGGATGGCACAGTTCTGGGTGGCAATAAGGGTGCCCCACCTTGGGTATGAAAGCAAAGTGGGTAGCCTGGATAGAACAGAAGTCACAGAAAAAGGGTCATCACTTGTCAGTTGCTTGCTGCTTGCTATCTTCTGCCTGCCCTGCTCTGCCGTGAACTCTTTCTCCTCTGCGATGCCCCTCCACCTTCAAGCCAACCAACTATGAACTGTGAACCAAATAAACCTTTCTTCCTTTAATCTGGGGTGTTGAGGATTTTGTCTTTGCAATGAGAAAGGTAATGCAGACACTGACATTGTGATTCTATTTGTAGAAAAAAATGGAGATTTAATCTTGTTGCATTACAGAATTATGCGTTTCACCAAAGACTAGAAAATTTTTTTAAAAGAAATGATTTGTTACTGTAGAAGTCTCCCAATTTCTTTGTGCATAAGTATCACTTTGAGATTTTTTTAAAATTTCAAAAATCAGCCCTACTCCTGCCTTCCCAGACAAATAGGAGCAATATCCACACCAAATCAATTAAATCATAATTTCTGGTAGTGAGGCAGAAGTATTTCTATGTTTATATTTATTTTTATTGATGCATTAGAGATGATTGCAGAAAAGTCTGGAAACTACCAAAGGCTTGGCATATGATTCAAATTTCTGGCTTATGTTTGCAGTAAGAGCAGGCATTCTACACAGATTTTAACACTCAACCAAGCACTCTTAAAAACTTTATTTGCCTTGCCTAGCAAATTTTCTGTGGAGAAAAATTTAGCTTTAGAAATCCCAGTGTGCATATTTATTATACTTCTACCATTGCTCTACCAAGTGACATATTTATCTGTCATGGAAATAATCTCTTCTAAATAGAAATGTACATTTACAACCATTCAGTTCTATGTTAAACTCTGTAAAAATAAGCCTTATATGAACAGTAAAAATACCTCATTGATAAGGTTTTTAAATGTGGCAACAAAATATTCTTTGAAAATATTGAAAATTCACATGTCTAAAGAAGCCAAATTATTTTTATTTTTGCAGTTCGGCATTTGAACTCAGGACCTCAGGCATGCTAAGCAAACATGTTACTACTGAGCTATATTCCGTACCTCAAATTATAATTTCAAAAAAGAAGAGTTGAAAGTGATTTTAACACTACTCTTGTAATACCATTGTATCTCGAGTCCCATAAAATCTTAAAAGTAAAAAGTACTCATCATGAAAAGAAATATTGCACATTAATATCTATTGTTAATCGCTTATGTTGAAATCTGCAAGAACATCAGTTCTTCCGAAAAATAGTCCTTCAGCTTTATTTAATTGCCCACTTATTATTACATCATACATATCTTTTATAGGATACATGTGGCATTGTTAACATATTTGCATATTTTCTCTCCTTTAAAGTGCAAATTTGAAAATTTAGGTATTAACTAAAGTAAGTGAAAATTTGAGGGTGTAGTGCAAATGAATTTTTATATTTATGAAACTATGATAACAAAACTAAGTAATATTTATTGAGGGCCCAACACTATGCTAAGGAATTTAAGTGCATGATATCCTCTAATTCCTCTATAACTTGAGGAAGCTGGTTATTATAATAGCCTCCTTCATATAGATTATCAGGTACCTGTCTAGAAGCACTGTCATTTGTCAAGGTCGGAGGCAATAAATAAATCCTATATTCCATCCCAGTCAGCACAAATACAATGTCATATTATTAACCAAAACTTATTGCTTTCTTACTATAGTGCAGAAACTTCCATTCATTCTAGAATTTATGTAATTTAAATGCTACATCTGTATCTTATATATTAATTTGCATACCATTATTGCTTATTATGGATTTCATCTTAAGGGATTTTGTTACTTATTAGCAATAGACTATTTATCCACAGTATCTTTCCATATGCTATGTGTTGTTTGATTTTAAAAAATAAATTTTATGGTATATATAGCCTTTGGACATGTGCCAAGCAGTAATACTCTAATTTTTCAAAAATAAATAAATAACACTTCTCAGTAAAATAAATACATGGTATAACATAAACTATCCACTATAAATGCACAAAGAATGTTGAAAGATGACTGGATAAATGAATACATAAATTAATGCCTGATCCTGCTTTATTATTGCCTGAAACTGTATTTTGCTACAACTAAAGTTAGTCTTCAATTCTTTTTAATCACTTCTGTAATGGAAAAATAATCCTTTAAATTTGAAAGGGCATAGTCTATAATCTCTTTCTCTACATTTGTAAAATATATTCATTTCCTGACAGAATGTAAACTATCAAGATAAGAGCTGCTCCCAAAACAAGAACACAACCATAATGTATATTAATATTGACATGAGTGGAATATTAAAAACAAAACCAAAAGCAGCTGAGATGAGATGAGGAGATATGGAAATTCCATGTCAAAAATTGCATTTTTTTTTACTTTAAAACAGTAAAAGAATAAAAATGTTGCATTTCTCCTTGATTGTCCCCATATCATATGATTGATTCTCTTTCATTTTTAAGAAGAAATTACTATAGCCAAAGGGAGAACTGGAAGATTACTCTTCTTACTAAAGTCAAATATGAAGAATGAAAATCCTACCCACTGGCAAAATAAATACTTTAATTGACTATATGTTCATATAAGTGATGCTACTGTAAATTGTCTTTGATATCAAAGCTACTTAAAACTTTAATTTTAACACTACTCATGATTTTGCATTTCAAATCAGACAACCAAGGATCCCTGATTCCTGTCATTAAGTACAAATGCAATTTCAGAAGTTATATGGGTAGCATTTGACTATTCTTAATTACTATTCTTAACATATTTTAGTCAAACTCAAACATTTGCCATGGGTTTTATAGTTTCCTATCTCTCTCATGTTTTCTGTAAGAACTGGGTATTATATAATGATAACTAAAATTAATGTTTTTAATTTTTTTTAAAAGCTCTTACAATTTACAATTATTTTGGTATGCTACTTTTATTAAAAACATAAAACAGATTCAATTATCTTAGGCACAAAAAATAACTACAAAAATAAGATAGAAAAAGAAAGTAGTCTATTGAAAAACTTGGAAAACTCTTAATAACAGCTATCTCCAAAATATTTATTAACAACAATATGAAAATCACATTGGACACCTGCAAACTAATGTGTTATACAAATTCTGTTCTGGAGAAAACCAGTTTAAGAAGTGACATGCACATCATCTTTTGCTTGAATAAATACTTTCTTATCATCCTCAGATTTTGTCAAATGTGCTACCAGAGAAAGTCAAAATCTATTAATATCTGTTTTTGCAATATTATGAAATGGTGAAATTCTACTCCTTGAATGAAACGAATAGTGATTGTGGCAAAAAGAAGAGATTTTTACCAATGAATTAGATTAGGCTTACATAGGCAAGCAGCTGATTGCAGTATTTTGAGTATGGTTTTCAACTTATTAAATGTGTAAAAATGAACCAGAATGTGAAATGTGCAACCTTTAGTTAAGACATTTAGATAGAAAAAATGTTGAAATATAAAAACAAAAATTTATATCTGTCTCCTGCCAGTCATATTGTTGATATACTCTATACATGAATAGCACAGTAAGATCTTGTAGCTTAAATCTCTCTTAGCTTTTTCTTTGGCAAGGTGTACTTCCTTGAACTTGGTCAAACCAGTTATTCTAAATTCAAATAACACTCTCCATGTTATGCAGAAGTGCAGAGATGGAGTGGGAAATGATGTTTATTTCGAGAATAGAACGGGGCACAGCTGTTTCAGTCAGAATTTTTTTTCCCAAAGAAATAAAATGAACTGTACATAAAGGGACGGGCCAGATTTAACTGTTATGCCCAACAAATTCATATCTGGTTTGCAGCCTATGAAAATTACTTTACAGATTCTACAAAATGACATTTCAAGTTGAATCAGTTAAAATGTGTTCAGGATTTTAAATCTCCAGGACTAAAACAAAACAAAAACACATAAGAACAAATAAAATTGTAAAATATAAAAATTCCCCTGGAAAGGGACACATACTACTCTGAAATTCTTTTTATTTTTGATGGACCCCTTTTCAGCTTCAGCAAGTAAATTGACATGGTGGCAGGTGTTTCAGAAAGATCAGCAATGACAAATACAAATTCAACAAGATGACTCTAAAAGAGCCAAGATTGTGATGTGTATAGACATCAGCTATCACAAAAAGTAAAAAATATCTGTACACAAACTATTACATGGTGCATCTTCATAGCTGAATCAGAACAAAGATCCATCATTTTTCTTATTATTAGGAATCCTTATCTCCAGCACATGCTATGGTCATTCATTTCATTGGGTCATAAATATAAGACAACTTGCCTTTCTTTACGGAAGGGCAAGGGGCCCTCTTTCCTCTCCCAGGCTGAAAATCTAGCCTGGCATCTCTTATATGCTCACAGACACCCAAAGAGCTTGGTGTCTGCCCAGCATGTCTCCAAGCACCTGACAAACAGAAACATACATCACCCATGGACCACCAAAGGAGGAAAATGTTTTACAGACAGAAAACAAGGGCTTTGCTAAGTCACTAAATTGCCCAGGATAGGCTAAATATGGCAATCCTGACTTCCAGGAAGATGGCAAAGTGGTGAACAGCAGAGAAACAGCCTTCTGAGACTTAGTGATAGATGCTAGAGTAGAGAAACATGAGCAAGGGTAAAAGGAAACAGGGGTCTGAAGCAAGGATGTGAAGCAAGCAGTGAAGTCACAGGGAGAGCAAAGTGAGACACCTCAACATAGAAGTGGGAAGTGACAAGTGGCATTTTCTCCCTGAGCCCTGGCTCGCAGCATGGCACACACATGCTCCTTACTGACCTCCTCAGAGACCGGCATGGAGAAATGCACCAGTGGAGCAGAGCAGTGGATGCAGTGGACTTCAGTGGATGGTGAATTATTCAGGTTCAGATGTCCCCCAGGAAAGGGTGATTGGCCAGGGTTAACTGAGCTTGGAACTCAGAATAGCTGTGGGTTGTCTATGTTTAGTGGCTCCAAATGTCAGGGTGAAGCATAACTGATTTCAGCTCAGCAGGAGGTCTCAGAGCCCAATTCAAACCAGCAGGAAGCTGAATTCAAGCTGGCAGGGACATATGGAGCCTTGCAAGCTGAACAAATTGGGTTCCAGCCTCACAGCTAGAAATCAGCTTGAACTTCAGTGGAGCTAAGGATGAAGACTTTGTAGGGTTATCCAATCCCCCTCTTCAGTTGCTTTCTGGGATTAGTCAACATGGACCTGGGCTCCCTCTGCTCAATCTATCTGTTAGGGATGGCAAAAACATGTCCTGAAGTGGACATATTTTTTTCCTTTTCTTTTTTTTGTTTTATTTTAGCATGATTATTTGTTCTCATTTTTACACAAATGTGAACTTTGTTTCTAGCTTTTTTTTCATTTTTGTTCTGTTTTGTTCTGTTTTTGTTTTTATTTCTTCAGTGTCTCTTTCCTGTCTTTTTCACTAGTTTCCCAAAGTTCATGTAATTTTCCTCTGTCCTCTAACTTTGCTTCTAGTTTGTTTGATTTCTTCTATTTCTTTACCTTTCCTCCCTAACACTTTTAAGTCTCTCCTTTGAAGGTAAAATCACTAAGTTAAAAGCATATTTACTGAATACAATTTTCTGGATTGTTTCAGATTTTTCTAAATAAGCACAAATATAATTCATGTAATTAAATGAGCAAATTAATAATTACCACAGTTGGTCATTTTCTAGGCAGTGTTAGATATATTGTTACTACTGATTTTACTACTTTGACCAATGTGACATAATCATTCTAATCAGCTGTTCTTTCTGGTATTCCAAGACTGGAGTTGCCTAAAGGGCATAAAAAATACTATAGACCAGGGCCAAAGAAACAGGGGCTAGGTCAAATAGCCAACAATTTCTCATCCTCAGTTGAGAAATCTAGGAAGTAGGATCTTGCAACAGACCCCAAATTCAAAATTCAGCTCACCTGGAAGGCATCTCTGAGAAGTAGACATTTCCTGAGGATTCTAAATACTAGCAGTAAAGCTACTCACCTTAAGAAATTTATGAGCATCAACCTAGGAATTAAACTAAAAAAAAAAAAAGAAAATGAGAATACACTTAAGCAAGATGCAACCCTAGATCTCCAACTCACCAAATTCAAATCTAGGGGACAATGAGGTGAAACAATCCAAAAGCCACCAACCTGGACTCTGAAGTGGAAACAGTGGATAACAAAGCAGATTAATAGGGTGTGGAAAAAATGAAATAAGAAATAATTTATCAGGTAGCTAGAGTGAGAGAGTGATGGTGACCATAATAAAAGACATGCTTAATAACTCTAGAGCAGATACAGGAAAAAAAAAGGCTTTAGGAAAATGATGAAAATCATGAATACCTAACATAGGAAAGAAATGGAATCCATGAAATAGATTCAAACAGATATGCAAGAGTGTAAAAATTTCATTTAAATTATATGCAGCAGAATGAGCCAGTGCAAGGACAGAATATTACACATAGGACACAGGATTGTAGATATCATAAAAAGAAAAATTTCTTAAAAATAGCAAGAGACCACAAAAAATCAAACCAACCACTCCTAGATGATGCAAAGAAGTAAGACATGAGATTGATCAAAGTCAGTGTAAAAGAAAGAGATAGTGCAACTAACATAAAAGTCTCTTCACAGAAGTAATAGAAAACTTTTAAAGAATAGAAAAAGAATTTGACATACAGATAAGTGAGAGATATAGAAGTCCAACTAGCTGTGATTTAAAAAAAAATCTGTACCAAGGCATATAATAGTCAAACTCCCTTCAAGACATGGACAACTTGAAGTATTTCAAATACTAAAAGTAAATAACATCCCATTGCTGTACCCCGGGGAACTATCTTTCAAAACTGATGGACAAATAAGGTACTTCCATGACAAAGAACATCTGAAGAAATTCATGACCACCAAACCAGCACTAAAAAATATTCTGAAGTACATTCTAAACAGAGATAATTAAGACTACAACTACATGAACCACAACAGGATGAATATACCAGGCAAGCCAAGTAATTAAACAGGAGGTGAAAAATGAATTATAAACAACAGGGAAATAACATGACAATGATAAATCAGTACCTATTAGTTACAACCACCAATATTCGGGGTCTCAATTCACCATTCAAAAGACACAAACTGGAAAAATGGATCAAGAAGCAAGAAACACATTTATTTCAAAAAGAAATACATAGACTGAAAGTAAAAGGATGGAGAAACAATATTACATATGACAGGAAACCAGAAAAAAGAAGGGTATCTATTCTATTTGGAGACAAGGTGGATTTCAGGCCAAGAGTAATTAAGAGAGAGAAAGGTCACTACATTCTTGTAAAGAGAACAATCCAAGAGGAAGCAATAATAATATTAAATACATATGCACCAAATACCAGCACACTTAGCTCTCCAATACATTTATTAATGGACATTAAAAGTCAAAAAAGTCCCAATAGAATTGTAATTGGGAACCTCAGTATCCCACTGTCACAAACAGCAGATACAACTATACAAAACACCCACACTGAACCAAAATTTTGAACAAATGGACTCAGTAAATATCTATGGAATCTTCCACCCTACAACAACAGAATTCACATTCTTCTTAGTTGCACACCAGATACTCTCCAAAATAAACCTCACACTAGCTCATAGAACATGCTTCAGTAAAGGTGAAAGAATTTAAATTACCACATATACATTACAGACTGTAGTACAAAGAAACTGGAAACCAATTACAAAAAAAGCCACAAAAAATTCATAAAGATATGGGAATTAAATAACACCCTCCTGAACAACCAATGGGTCCAGATAAAGTTACTTAAGAAATTAGAGTGTCTACACTTAAACAACAATGCTGGAACTAATGCAGTGCAGTGAAACCAGCCCTACAAAGGGAGTTTGATATTGGTAAATTCCCATATAACAAAAACAGAGTGACCCCATGTAAACAACCTAATGTTGAACCTCACATTTCTATATAAAGAAGAGCAAGTCACCCAAAATTCTTATGAAGGATGAAATGATGAAGAGCAGAAATTAATGCAATTGAGGCGAAGAAAATACAAAGAATCAATGAATCAAAGATTAAAATACTAGAAATCAATTTACAAAGGAAGTGAAAACTTCTGCATTGAAAAATACAGTACTCTGAAAAAGGATATCAGAAAATGAAAAGATATCCCTTGTTTTAGGGTAGGAAAAACCAATATAGTAAAAATGGTCATACTCCCAAAATTGCTATACGGATTTAATGCAGTCTCAATCAAAATATCAATAGCGTTTCTCACGCATAGAGAAAGGAACCAGAGTAGACCTAGAATAGCAAAAACAATTCTGACAACAAAGGCAAGGCCCTGAATGCCTAACTTGAATCTATACTACAAAGCTTGTACAAAAAAGTATAGTACTGGCACAAAAATACAGATCTGAGGATCAGTGGAACACATTAAAAGATTCAGAAACAACTCCAAACCCACTCAGCCACCTTATTTTTGACAAAGGAGTCATGGGGTGTCAAACATTTTAACTGGAAGAAACATAGCCTCTTTAATAAATGGCTCTGTAAATACTAGTTTTCCACATGCCAAGATTAAAACTAGACCCATATATTTCACCATGGACTAAACTAAAATTGAAATGGGTCAGAGACCTAAATATTAAAACAGAAACACTAAATATGCTGAAAGATAGTATAGATAGAACACTTGAAGACATTGGTGTATTCAAAGACTTCATGAACAAAATCCAAGCTGCACAGGAAATATTAAAAAGAATCAACAACTGGGGTCTCATTTTGTCAAAAAACTTTTGCATAACAAAACAAACCAGTAAGAGAGTGAAGAGACAATCCACAGTGTGGGAAAATATTTTTTTCAGTTTTTCCTCAAGGGACTAATATCTGGGACATATAAAGAACTGAAAAAAAAATCAGACTTCCAAAATTGGGCATCTCAACAGAAATAGAAATGATAAATAAATATGTGAAAAAATGTTCAACATCACTGCTCATTTGAGAGATGCAAATTAAAACAATGCTGAGATTCCATCTCACTCTAGAAAGAATAGCTGTCTTCACCAGATAAACCAATAACAAATGCCGGTGGAACTGTGGGGAAAAAAACAACCCTTTCACTGTTGGTGAGAGAATAGACAACCACTGTGGAAATCAGTGTGGGGATTCTTCAAAAAACTAGGATTGGAGGTCCCATTCCTGGGTATCTTCCCAAAAGAATTAAAAACATCATGCCAGGTACTGGGTTATTTCCAAGATTTAGCTATTATGAATTGTACTGCTTAACATGGGTGCACATATATCACTGTGGAATGCTGTTATTAATTCTTTTGGGAACAGTCACACCAGGTGTGATCAAAATATACTGTGAATGTTTAAATTTTTTTCAGTAAAACACACACTGCCATTAGTCTCCCTCAAAATATTACCTTCCCTTTGTTTTGAGCACATTTAAAAACCATCATTCTTGGCACTTTTTGAGAATGTCTTCCATCAGCGTCTTTGCAGGGTATAATGAAAGCTATGGTGAGTAGAGCCTTAGTGCTATCAACAGAGAAACAAAAACACAAAAGCACTGGGCCTTGTCCTCACTGACCTTATTTTTCAGATCTGGAATCATGTGACTTCTTGATCTCCTGAAGTCAAAATGATCACAAAAATTAAACATTTTGATCAATTCAGGAAATCAAGTCAACCGACTGCATAACTAAAGACGCTAAAAATAATTTCCACAACTGCTTCAGAATGTGACAGGAATGAAGGGATAAATATGTTGGAAATGAGGGAAAAGCCTGTCAACAGAAGCAAGGCAGTGAGCATCACAACGCCTGACTTGAAACTATACTACAAACTATCTTTTCCTTTTTTTGTTTTATTTTGTGTTTTTGAGGCAGGGCCTCACTATGTAGTGCAGGTTGCCCTTGAACTCATTTATGTAGCTCTGGTTGGCCTCAAACTCACAGAGATCCTCTTGACTCAGCCTCCAAAGTGCTGGGATTAAAGGCATGCACCACAATGCCTGGTGAGGGAAAAGTTTTCAAGGTGGTTAATAACAATATGTTTTTACTGTTACAAATTATTTCATATTTTTAATGCACTTCATACAACTTAACAAAGAACAAATTTAGAAGACTTAGAATTTTACATTTCCAAACTTACTATAAAGCCATAGTAAACTAGACAGCATAATGTTATTTGTATTTAAGTATAGCTCAATGGAATAAAATTGTGCAGGCATGTGCTATATTTCTATGGTTGGTGTTTTCAATAGGATGTCAAGATACTTAAAATCAGAGAGAATAGTCTTTTCAGAAAATGATGTTTTGTCAACTGAATATGTACCTGAAAAAGAATAAATATGTATAGTATCTTATATTTTATATAAAAAAGTTAATTAAAAATAAATGTATATATGTTCATACAAAGACTTGTACATAGATGTTTACTGCAGCATTATTCTCAATAGCCACATACTGGAGACAATTCATATTTCCACATGGAAATACAAAATGTGGCATATCAAATAGTAAAATATTATACTATTTAATTATTACAAAAAGAATAAACTACTGATGCGTGCTGAAAAGTGTATGAAATTCAAAATATTATGCTATTAAATGTTCAGGAACAAATTACATATTTTATGATTCTATTTGTATAGTATTCAAAGAAAGGCAAATTTTTACACAGTATCAGATCAGTAGTTGCCTAGTACTGGGAATAAGAAGCAAAGTTGACCACAATTACCCAGAACAGTTATTTTTAGGGTTATGCTACTGTTCTAAAACCGGACTTTCATGAAAACTGGACTTGCACAATTCTGTTACTAAAATCACTGAACTGTACTCTTAATATGGGTGAATAGTTTATAATACATAATTTATTCATGAAAAAAGCTGTTAAAAAGGCATACACTAGATCTTTCATAATTGGTCTTTTCTTGGAGCTTGAAAGTACACATTAAAATCCAGTTACCATCTGTGGTGGTTCTTTTCTAGCCCAGTAGAGTTTCAGGAACTTTGTCACATCTCTTTTTAGGTCTGTCCACTCACCACATGGCAGTAACCACTACACAATCTGTTAGAAATCTGTGCTCTGCAAAAAAGATTATTGAGAACAGAAGAATTTTTTTTTCCTTCTGAATTTTACTTACAAATTTCCTTCTTGGTTTGGGTTTACATTCTGACACACATTCTGTTTCTTCAACTAATGGATACCATGAATACTTTCACGTTCAGAAAAGACCCAAAGTGCAAAATATAAAAATGGGATCTTTTCTCAACCAAGCCTATACCAAATAAATATATTTTTTCATTGTTTGTTTGTTTGTTACTGGGGATCAAACTCATAATCTTGCACTTGCCTGGCAGGTGCTTATGCCACTGAGCTAAATCCCCAGCCCTAATACTAAATATATTTTTAAAAATGAATTATACAAGTAAGAGAAGACTGATTTCATCCCATGAGGATTAAAGGAAAGATGCAGACATTTAAATGAACAACTGTTGTCAAAGTACAGAAAAAATATGTGAGATTTCACAGGGAGAAGCTGACAAATTTGCTTAATAGAGAGATTATAAATAACAGGACTGTGAAATCAGTTAGAGTTTCCGGTTAGTGGCTGATGCAAAACTCTGCCACACAAATCAAAGAGGCATAAGAATTAGTGAAACTGCTTTTTAAAAAATATGTTCATTTATTTTCATAAAGAAATTAATTTAATGAATTAGACTATTTGCCACATCTAGGATATGAGTTATTATTGAAACATTAATGGAAACAAAAATTGCGGGTTGTAGTTAGGATGTTTAAGACTGTTAAGGGTTTTGTACATCTTATTAAAGAGTGCAGACTTGTTATTTTCACAATACAAAGTTTTTGATGTTTGTGTTGTTTTATTTTAAACAGCTAAATCACAATCAGTTTTGTAGCATAAAATGATCAATTTAGGGTTCTTTGAGATAATTTTGTATGGAGGAAAATGTACAAGGAGATAGACAGCTGCTGGTATAAGACAGTTTGAGGTGCAATCCATATTACCCCGACCCAAAATAAGAAGCTAAATTTGTGGAGAAGAGTGTAGATGATGACCCCTATTTTTAAAAATAGTATATTGCACTCAAGATTCATTAAAAAGCAAAAAATATATGATATATTTCCATAGTATTTAGATGATAAGTTTTCTATGAATGGAATAAATTCTGTAATCTTCATGGTTCACACTTCCCCAAGAATAATAATCCTTATGAATTATTTAGTATTCAAAATATAAGATTAAAGAGGTATATGTACTCATGTGTAAACATGGAAAATAATACACACAATTGAAAAAAGGTATAAATAAGAATAAAACAATGTGCAAGAAGATTAATTGAATGAAATTGATGATAAATATTAGAAAGTTGCTAAAAGGGCCAAATTTAAGTATTTATATCACGAAAAAGATAAGTGGGGTGATATGTGTGTTAGTAAATTATAACTATTCTTTCATATGTTGACTTTACAAGATAAAAAAACCTGAATATTTCTGAACTATACTATAATTAACAATTAATAACTATTATATCTTAATATGGTTTGATCTATTATCTATACGTATTTAGGATATTGACATCTTATGAAAGATATGATTTGCACACATCCATATAGGTTATCTTTTCACTTTGTTAATTGTTCCCTTTTGTATAAAGAAACTTGTTATTTTGACATAGTCTCACTCATTTAAGCTTTTTGATCTATGTTTTTTTTATCATATTTTATACAATTTCTAAATAGAGCAAGATTGAGGAATTTTTGCCTATATTCTTCTACAAGATTTATCATTTAGTCACTGTGTTCTTGAATCCACAGTGAGTCATGTTTGTGTGTAGTGTGATGAGTCCAATTTTATTCTTTCTCATATGAGTGTTCAGTTTTCCCAGTACCACTTATTTTTTGTTTGTTTTGTGTGAATTTTTTTTTTTTTTGAGACAGAGTTTCACTATGCAATTCAGGCTGGCCTTGAACTCACTTCGTAGCCCAGGCTGGCCTTGAACTCACAGTAATCTTCCTGCCTCAGCCTCTCAAATGTTGGGATTATAGGTGTACACCACCACACCTGGCCTCTAGCTTCACTTACAGAAGATATTTTTTTCTCATTGAACATTTTTGGTGCACTTCTAAGTTTAGTTAACTATATATAGATGGCTTATCTCAGGTTTCTGTTTTATCTTTCATAGTTTTGTGCATCTTCTTTTACACAAATACAATACTTTTTTGATTGCTATAGGTTTGTAATATAATTTAAAATCAGGAATCATAATGTCTCCAGTGTTGCTCTCTTTACTTAAGATTTATTTACTATCCATGATTTTTATATGGTTCTATAAGAATTTTAGGATTTTTTTTTTGTATTTCTGTGACAAACACTTGACATTTTTATAGGGGTTGCTCTGAATTTTTAGAACAGTGGTCCAAAAACTTCTAGCTAGTTAATCTTGACCATTAAATTTCAACACATACACACAAATACACACAGAGAAGTGCATATAAAGATAACTATGCAAGGTGAATGAAATATTAACTGTCTTGATTTTGGAAATAAATTCACAATGTACACATGAATCATGAATTCATCATATTGTACAAGTTAAATGCATACAATTTTTATTTCTCAATTTTACTTCAGTATAGCAGGAGAACAAAATAATTTTCAAGATGATCAGTGTGCTGGTTGAGTGATTTTTGTCAGTTTAAGTAAGAAACACCCAACTGAGTTGGTTCAGCATAGTTCTAGGTGTGGAAGAGCCATCCCGGGGAAGATTATGACCACAATGGTGTAAGGGAAATGAAGGGAAATGAAGAAGGGAGAATTGCTTTTGTTTTTTTCAGAGGAGTTCAGGTTTTCACTTTCACTTTAGACATAGTCTCTTGGTTTCCAGTGCACTTTTTAGCCTCCAGCACTGATCTTTCCGCTTTCTGGCACAAACTCCAGCTTTCCATTACTGACACTTTGGCTTCTTATATGGACCTGCAAGGGACACTACACTGAGCTCCAGGCTTTTGACTGGATCCTTCAGGACTCCAGAGTGCAGACAGGCCTTTTGTACACCAAGTCATGTGTATTCAAGTCAAGTACACATGACTTGGTGGATAGCCACTGTGAGCCAGTCTTTTAAATTCTAATATATTTGTATATCTTGTACTAAATTTGCTTAAGTTAGTAAGCACTAACTGATACAGTCAGACTGTTGCTTGGCAATTTTTAGCAACTTACATTGCTTTATTTTTATTTTTAGAGGTAATGACAATTGAACCCATGGTCTCACATATGCTTGGCATGAACTTAACCACTGAACTACATCATCAACCCTGACACTGCTTTTAAACAGAATGATGGCACCAGGAGTATTCATGTGATTTGGACTTCTGCTTCTTGAAAAATGAGCTAGGTGTAGACAACAATCAACAAGAGTTCTGTCCTTCCTTCCTTCCTTCCTTCCTTCCTTCCTTCCTTCCTTCCTCCCTCCCTCCCTCCTTCCCTCCCTCCCTCCCTCCCTTCCTTCCTTCCTTCCTTCCTTCCTTTCTTCCTTTCTTTTTTCCTTTCTCTGTCTCTCCTTCCTTTCTTTCTTTCTTCCTCCCTCCTTCCCTCCCTTCTTTCCTTTTTTTCTTTGTTCTATTGAAAAAGTACTGTAAAGGTAATATGCTTGAAGTTGACACAGGAGTGTCCTACATGTCTAAATGTAACTCCATCCATTATAGAATATTAATTTTCTCTAGCTTTATCCCATTTATTAAAAAATATTGTTTTGCTAACCACCCTCATATAAAATCATAAAAATAGTCAAAATATGATAAGACCATAGAAGATGGATGATTCTTTGCATCTATCTAGTCCATGCTAGTGGAAAATGTTTAGAGTACATAGTTTTTGAATGGTATGTTCCTTGATAAAAAGGCATCTTTGTATGGAAGTCTTTCTCTTAAATAAATATTTTTATTTTCTTCTTAGCATGCTTAGTATTTAGCCACTGCATGGCATATTCAAAGCATTCCCTGGAAGATTGATGGTCATTATATAATTTACTTGTAAAAGAATAACATTAAATTTATGTTTACTAATTCAGTTCTATATACACTTCTGCATTGGACTGTTATGATACTTCCCATTCATATATTTAAATGTAGCTTCCTGTTATAATACATGTTGATATTTTAATAACTTCTTTCTGATTAGATTTCTAAGTTTAAACAAGTCATCACCAACAAGTTCTTTGACATACTTGGACTACGAATATGGTGTCATGGGTAGATATTTTGGTTATTTTGCTAAAAATTAACATCTAAATATAATTTCAATGATTCTCACCATCCCACTGTAAGATCATACTATAAGTTTTCCACTTATTTCAAGATTGTTTTGGTTTCCTTTGCCTATTTAAGCCTTTGTGTAAAAATCATATATTAGGTATACTTTTGTCTAATGTCTTCATTGTTTTATTTTTAGGTTCAAAGCAATGCTGGCTTTTGGACTTTAGTTTTGAGAAAATGAATTGTTCCTAGCTTTCAGCAAAGAAATCCTGTCGCAGGACTGCTCAGAACAGCAATGTGTTGCCTGCACTGAACCTTTCTTTTTATTGACTGTTTCATTATGTATGAGGACGTGTTCCACCTTTGTTAACCAGTCTGCTTACTCTTGCTAAATATCACAACCCTAAAAGGCTTTTGGAATTGAAAACAACCTAACACTCTGCAGAGATTTGTGACTGTCATCCTTCTGGTTAGAATTGCTCATAGATTGTGTAACAGTAGCGACAATGCATCTGTAATAGCTGTCAGCCAGGATGGTCATTAAGCGCTGTCTGCAGTTGAGGTTGCTGGGCCAGATGGCACCTCAGGAACACTAGACAGAGCATCTGAAGCTGCCAAGATTCATACTGTGCCCTTTTAACTCAGAGCTGGTGGAAGAATAAAACAAAAGCAGAAACTTCTGAGAACAAATCTCTTAGCAATAGCTTGTAACACCGGACTCTTTTGCTTGTATATAAAAAGACAAGTCAGTCAGTCTGTGTATTCAGACATGCACGCTACTTACTGACATACTGTCATATATATTAGTTTTCTGAATTGTGTTTATTATGTTATGTACTACAAGTGATGAGTTTTCCCTGTCTTTCTATTATATTACAAAAATCCTTCAAGCAACAATTTTGGTCATATTTTCTTTTAAAATGTTTTCTATATTCTTTGGTATCATTGTATCTAGAAACTTTATGAAACATGTATTTTAATGGAATCTTTCTGTAGGAAGTTATTGAATTCAGAACCTTTACCATACATCCAATTTTCATGCTTTTGAACTTGCATATTTATCACCCTAAAATTTTCAATATAGTAGAGTCTTTTCTAGAATATTAATCTTGAAGTAGACTTTAATATGTCCTTTTGCACACCACTGTCATGTGGTTTCACTTACTGTCCTCTTCATAGAAAAAGAAAATAGGGAAAAAACTTTTTCTTTTGACATAATAATTTTTAACTTTATCTACCTATGAATTAATCCCAGTAGATTTTGCATTGTTTTTTCATCTTAGTTTAAGAAAATAGCTTGTTGAAATAATGACAAATATTAAGTTAAACATACAAACTGATTTTGTGATATTGAAAGGAAACAAAAATCTTTCTAATTAAGAAAATAAATATTTTTACAACTTGTATTTAGATTTTAATAACCTGGAATTTGGTTTTATGAAATCTGAATTTATCTATTTTAATAGATGCAATAGTAGAGTATATCTACTTTTCAGTCCTTAAAATAGTAAAAATGTCATAAAAGAAATTTCCTTAGAAGCAATTCATATTCCATAAGATTCTGGCATACTGGGTTTTCCAGAATACCTATCTGATTGCTTGAGGAGATATATTAAGATTCAAAAATGTTTTGTGTTTTCTATGGTTTATTCAAGGGGTTGACAGTGTGTTGGAATCATGGAGAAATAAGGCTTTTGAGTACCTTGGTAATTAGAGGGCAAGAAATGTGAGTTACATGAAAGAGAGCTCAATTGTGACTCTTGCCTTGTATAGGGGCCAAATGTTTAGTAGTGGTGCCTTTGAAATTCAATAATTTCTATGATTTTGAACAGTTGTTGAACAAACTGACCAATGAATTAATTAATTTTAACTTTTTAAAATTGCCATAAATATTTTTCACTTAAGATTCTCATGGGTGATAATCATGGAGATAGTGAAAGACTAGCAATTCTCAACCCTGAACTATGTTCTTAGGGCAGTCCACATACCCATGGAATTAGGAAGGAAGTTAACGGGTCACTTTGTTCACATACAGATGGAGATGTTCAAGGGGATTGTTCATCCCACTGATTGCTCAGGGATGTGGAAGACAGAGATATGGAGATGGAGATTCAAGGTCCAGTACGCTCAAGATTGGGCTTTCAGCCAAAAAGTTGGGGAAATAATGGTTCCTAGATTATCCAGGTGGGATAGTTCAATAAAGCAACTAAGAGAGACAAATCAGAGAGGAGTACTGAAGTGACATTATGGAAAAGTCCTGGATTAGACAGATGGAAGACAATTTGGCATTTGTGGAAATGATGAATGATGACAGATTAGAGGGCCTGGAGTTATTAATTGTATAGTACAATTCTGATAAATTTCCACTATTAGAAAAAATTTGACAGGGAATTTTTAAATAATATATCTAGAACTTTTTTCCTTTAGTTACCTGTAGAAAGACCATCTCTCTTTTAGTCTCACTCACACTAGTTTTCTAATTTCTAAAGAAATAAGTATTGAGGATAAGAATCAGTGAGCCTTTGCCTTGGTTTCAAACGATGAAGTGATGAATTCTGGAAAAGAGTTGCTCTCTACTCCTCACTAAGAATTTCACTATGAAAACAAAACCCCTAGGTGAGTTTGATTCTATTTAATGCATATTTTAAAATTCTTCCACCTGTAAAAAAGTAGTTGGAGAGAAAGACCATTGCCTTTTTTTTCCTTACAAATTTAATATATCCAAGACAAAGCCTTTTGTTATTTCCATTTTTAGAGCCCAGTATCAAATATTCAGATGAACCATCAAAGTGTGCAGGGGAGAAATAAAGTAGGCTTTCCGTAAATTAAGTTAGACCTCTAAATCATTCTCAGTAATTGCCCTAGGGCAATCCATTAGATATTTAATTAATTATTGAATATTTTAATCCAAGATTAAGTTTTAGATAGGATGGGTTTTGGACAAAAAGGACTTTACTCAACTGTGCCTCCTATCCTCTGGTACATTATAAGAGCCCTAGAGACTCAATGTCACCATGTGTTAAAGAGGTCATTTGCTATTTTAGAAATTTTTTTCCTGTGATTAATTATTCAGTACATATAATACACCTGAATAAAAAATCAACTCAGAGTAAACTCTGATTAAATACTTGGTTCCTGCTCTCATTTCTGAAGCAGCAGCCAGTAAACTAAGGTGCCACAGACATTCTGTTCTCACGAAATGCTGCCACACTCACACTGATGGTGTACAACCAGTTTTAGAAAAAGCAAGTTCTTTTGGGTATATTTATTTAAGTTCTCAATATTTATGTTGGAGAAATATGTAATGCTCTGATAAAGAAGATAGTTATATTTATATGTTTATCAGTGTCAAATTGTTAAATTCAAACATTGTTCTTCCTCTTAAACAAGAAAATGCTAGAATGTTTGTTTAAGATACTCTAAAATCTAGTGATTCTTTTTCATGGGGCACAAAACCCATCCTATTAATTCTATACTTCATGGTTGTAATGTTATTTTAAATATTTCCCTAGCAATTAGCATTTAAATATATTTTAGTCTCCTGAATTCATTACTAGAAGAAATAATTTGTGAATATAATCACAGATGCATATGCATTAGGAGTTAAAAGGTATAGCAAATATATATGTCTATGAATTAGGAATCAGGAATTAAAAGGCATAGCAAATATAATTGTCTAGAAATATACCTTACCTTTTCACAAATCAGAAAAACCATGGTTGCTGCTCTTAAATTGATTTAATGTTTTAATTAAATGTAAAAATCAGAGAAAGTAACCAAGTCATGTTCCTTTTCATTATGCAATGCTTGATGATGTATTACAAATCTGAATACTTTCCCTTTCATTCATTTCCTATATGAAATTAAACATTAACAAGAAGAAAATGTACTTAACTCCTAAGAAAAGGTCAAAGAATTTGTCAAAGAAAAAGCCGAAGGTATCATTTTATCTTATTTTTCTATATGTCTGTGATTCACTTCTTTAGTAATAAAAATAAAATATTGGCAGCCAGGTGGCATGAAGTTAAGAGCAATCCCATTTATCTCTTAATGAGAAGTCTCTCAATCCTCATCTTGTTGATGGGATACATACTGTTTTGCAATACTGTTGATAAAGTAATATAGAGTATTTTTAAGCTTATCATTGCAATATTGGAAAACCTGACCTATAATTTAAAGGGATGAAGTTTTTAATCATAATTTCCAGTAAGTGAGGTTTAAATTAATTTTTTCTTTTAATTATTTTTATTGGAATAAAGATTGTATTCTAAAGCACAGTTTTGGAAGACGAATATACAATTATACATCTTAGCAATGATGACTGAGTTTGAGATTACTAAAATGGTAGAATAGCTTTTCCTCAAAGAAAAATTCTAGAAATGCTAATTAGGAAAAGCTAATGTTTGAAATTTTATTAATCTAATGAGTTATTTGAATTTTAAAGTCAATAGAATAAAATAATAATTGGAATGTTTGAAAATAGCTTGTGCTTCTCTTCCACTCAGAATGAGCATCAAAACAAAACTATTAAAATTTCAGCCTATTGCCCCTGCACTCCCTCCTCAAAATATCTTTGTAAAATTAGTTCACCTGAGACAGTATGTGCTCTATAATCATTACTTAGCTTTTCTTCTATAAGATGTTAAAACAAGTAAAGAAAATAATGATAAGGAGATTCAGCTTTTGCTGATTACCAATAGTAGTAAGCACTTTTCTTTTTATTTTTTGATACTCTTTTGATTCATCAAAACATTATTCACAATATAAAAATACATTAATTAGATGATTTTATGAGTAATTTTCAATTATATGGCAGTTTGAAACTCCCCACATAAGTCATGCTTTCCATGTAGGCCTTTAATGAAAAAATAACCCTAGAGATAATGACATATTTAATGATTTCAACTAAGTGGCTTTTTGACAGGATACTAGGAAAATGTCTTATAAGATACCAAAAAAGACATCTTGATTCAGAGAAAATGTAGTTTAACCAGTAAGGTGACAAAAACTTTATTAAAAGGCAGAAATATGTTATATTATGAAATAATATGTAGGAGTTCCAAAGAGACATGGTATTGCTGGCAGGTTATAATTTCTGTGTCTCCAAAGATATTATACTTAACAGTTTAAAAAAAGAAAATATGGACCCCAAACTCTTTTGATAACTACCGTCAGTGATGTTAAAATCAATTAATGTCAAAATTCTTGAGCTCTAAAGCAGTAATTTGATTTGGATTTAAAGCTTTTAATTACAAAGAAAGGGATTTGTGAAGAAGAATATTGTTATTTTTTATTTTTTAAAAATTTTGTTTAAAGAGAAAAAAAGCAAAACAGAAAAAAGTGTAGGAAATAATACAGAATTTTTTGAAAAGCAGTAAGAAATCACTGGTTGATACATTACATATTGTCTTCTTAGATATAGTTGTTCAAATTACAAAATTGAAGCATACATAGTGGACAAACAGTGAAGCTGCAAACAGTTCTGTTCAACGATCTAACAAAAACTTAGTCATATGGTTATCAATCCTACACACTTAAACATACATGTGTTATATCCTTTAGAGCACTTTCTTTTCCTCCTTTTGCTTTTTAAGTCCATTATCTGTTTAGTAATATCATGTTTCAGCTTGCTCAGTACCTTACTGATCTGCTTTGTTATTGTCATTTCCTTTTTAATCACCTTATATAATTCTGTTGTTTTGTTTTTGAGTTTCTCCTCATCCATGCCCCATGGATCAGCTTTAGGGGAGTTGGGAGTTTTTGTAGGTATTTTGTTACCTTGTTTTCTCATATTCTATTGTTTTTGTTGTTGTTTAGTTTTTTTTTGAGGGTGGTGAAATACAACAGAACAAGACATAACACAGCCAATTGAGACAGTGCAGTGAAATTGGTACAGAACGTCACAACAGGTTACTAGGATAACAGTAACAGGTGCCATAGTATATTTTGTCTTCACAATAGTTGTTCTTTCAATCAGGTTTAGCAAAGTCCAACCAAATACAGAACATTATAGAACTAATCAAAACAGCATATTGAATAGAGCAATACAATTAATCAGAACAAAGCAAAACAGTGATAAAAATATTTGCCTTCAAAGAGATGTTAGAAGAAAATCCCTCCTATTTGCTATATTGCATATGGTCAACCTCCCAAGAGATGTTCAGACCTCTGGCTCCCATTTGCTAATGGAGTGGGATGTTTAATTCTCAGCCCCACACCATAGGCTCATGGCTGCTTGCCAGGGAGGTGAGTGGGTTGCTTGGCTTCCCAGCACCCTAAGTTCCAACATAGTGTGCAGCTCGGAAATGTTGGCTGTTTCTCCCCCTGGGGTGGCGACTGCTTGCCCAAGCTGCAGCTGCTTACCAGGGAGACCGGCTGGTTGCTTGGTTTCCCAGTGCCCTAAGTTCCAACATGGCTTGGATCTTGGGAAATGCTGGCTGTTTTCCCCCTGGGGTGGCCCAAGAAGAATATTTTATGACTGAAATTAGACAAAAATAAATGATTCAAAATCAGAGATAAGTTATTTAAAACATGTCTGATAGTTATATTTAGTTAAATCAGGCATTTGGATATTGCTGAAGTCAGCTGACTTGTGTAAATACAGTCTTATGATGTTTACTAATTATTTACAATAAAAGAATAATTAAAGTAATGAATATAAACAAACCAATATTAGAAGACTATTTCTTGTTCAATATCAAGGTCTTTTGAAAACATATTACCTGTCTCTACCCAGCCACAAAGTACATTTAAAATAAACTACATTAATAAGGAGCAGAAAAAAAAAGCCATGAAAATCATGGAAAATAAGAAAGAGTACCATCAGAAGGGAAAAAGTTGTGATAAATGCTAAAAAAATTATAAAAAATGTAAAAAGGAGCTGAGCATGGTGGCAAATGCCTGTAATTCCAGCACTTGGGAGGCTGAAACAGGAGGATCGCAGGGAATGCAAGGTCTGTCTCAATTTCATAGTGAGACTTTGTCTTGTAGAAAAAGAAAGAAAGAAAAGAAAAAAGAAAGAAAGAAGAAAGAAAGAAAAAGAAAGAAAGAAAAAGGGAAAAAGCAAAGTACATGAGATGTTATTCATGGGAGAAATAAAAGGAAACCATGTCCATCAAACACAAGACAAGCAACCCAAGTATTGCTGCTGTGCCCAAAAATGCATTCCTGGCTAAGCTAGACTAGTTTTAGTTTTCTCTCTTTTGCGGAGTGGATTGGGGAGGGATAGTTTTAAAAATATAAAAAATGCATATTTTTATTCTTGGATAAAACAAATTCAGTAGAATTTGTGATATGTTAAATTTTGGAATTTAACTCGTTGGAACTTGGCATAACTTATTTGACACACATGGCTTGATTCATGGGAAATACACACAAAGACTAGATTCTTCTCACAGCACTTAATGGGCTTGAGTCAGAGATATATTAAGATGTGTGTATGAGGTGAAATGGTTTTGGTTAGCTCATATCATGGGATGTTTTTGGACCTCTAATTCTGGACTGCTTTGGCTTTTCTTGCCGCATCCTATCCTTTGTCTTAAAATACAGGTCTGTGTGAGCAAACTTTGTAGATTTTGTGAGTACTGCAATTATGTGAAGTAGATGAAACATTGGTATTTGGGATCACCTAGGACCTTAGGATCCTTCCCACATAACCTGCAAAAAGATGAAAACCCTTGAGCCTCAGGAGAAGGGGCAGTGCCAAAAATGTTTTCTTTCTTGATTTGTTTTGTTAACTTATTTTTACAGAATGTGCTGTTTGACACAAATTCTGTGTGCACTGGAAAATTGTTTCCCTAGAATCTGTTCCAGACTGTTGATGAAGAATGTGGTCTAATTAGGGAAAAAAGTCAGATCTTCAGAAGCTTCATCAGGGAAGTGTATAGTATCTCAGAACCTTTGCAATGTATAGAATTTGAAGTGATTTACACTGTTTTCTTTTTTTTTGTTGATTGTATTGTTTATTTCTTTGTTGAGAAAATAACTTCTTTTTAATTTTAAAAAGCAAGATGAAAAAAAGGATAGAAATGATACAGAATTTCAAAAAATAGTAGGAAATTAACAGTAGTTAATATGTTGCATATTGTTATCTTAGAACTAGTTCAGGTTACAAGATCTAGGTTTTATGAGACAAGGTGTTGTTGTATAGTCCAGCCTGGCCTCTAATTCTGGATACTCCTGAAATAACCTCTAAAGCTCTGGAAACACAAGTGTGTGCCACAATTCCAAACTGCTAGTTTCTTATTCTAATCAGTACCCCTAGCAGAGGGGAATTCTCTTCAAAAGTTTAGGAATAAATTTCATCAAGTTATATAGGTTTCTCAAGTTGGTGGAAGACACTGAAAACTTGTAATCAGACCCAACTGAGATCACAGAAGACAGCAAGAGTATTTATTTTTCAAATTTCTTGCTGCACAGCCTTTAATTTTTCTTTTTTCATATCAACTTAAATAGGAATAGAAGATTATGGATAAATTATGGAAATTTCTATTATTTACCTATTTTAGTGGCTTGATTGTGTATTTTTGAGTCATATTTACTAATTTTTAAAAAGTTGGTCACTAAAAATATAACTATTTCCAACTATTTATCATGACATACTTTATATTTAGATAATTTTCCATTTAAAAATAAATATTCCTTTTAAAACATTTCATGGAACTATGCTGCATTTTTCATTTGTTCTTTTACCTCCTCTTCCCACAGTAGACAATAACTAATGTTTTTTGATGAAAAACACTATTTTTGTTTCCTTTTATGGAGCAACAACATGTTTAAATAGCATCCTTTATATTAAGTAGATTTTAGAGAGAAACATAAAGACAGTCAACTGTCTTTATAGGTAATCATATCTATGCCCTAAGTAAAATATTATTTTAAGTATAAAATTTTATCTTTACTGAAAAAGCAACATTCAGCAAAAAGATTACATTAGGGAAAAATTCTGCTTTTCAAGAATAGGAATCTTAATTTAATTTATATCATGTAGTATTCAGAACTATCTAGGATGAGATAAAGCCTCACTACCTCTTGCCTAATATTCCAGAAATAAGTGTTTGAGAAAGTGTTTAGCAACACATCTATTTGAAAAAGAAATACCATAAATATGACGTGTGCATTTGTCAGTATCTATAGCCTAGACAAATTTTTGGTCTATTTCCCTAGTGCACAGTAAAACTCATACTTGGTTTCTGTTATTGCCTATTAGATGACAATTATACTTTGCTGTTACTTGTATCTTCAAATATGTATTTCTCACCTTTCTAATTAGATTTGAAAGTCTTGAAGATATGAAAGATTGACTTTTCATTTCCCATAAATACTTTTTCTACCCTAATCATACTTGTACTTTGACATTTCATTGAGTAGTTAAGAGTCTCACCTAAAGGTCACAGGATTTTAGTTATAAAGAACCTGAGACACTTTTATGCATATATCTGCTGTTTACACGCTTAATCTATTTGTTTTCAAGCAGGTTAAATCTATTCTAAAAAATCAATAATACCTTCAGTTTTTCCTGTACACCTTTAGGATTTCCTGTATTACCAGGCAAAAGATGAACCTGTTTAGATCTTTTTCTCTGCTTTCCATAATTTGTTGCATTTCTTCTCTCCCCTGGTTCCCTTATATATTCTCCTTTATTCCCAAGATGCATATCAGTGGTGAATGCATTCTTGGTGCTTAGGATTAATTAGTAAACACGGAGGTATGATATTCAAAACATCTAATAACCATAATGGCACAGAACCCCAGTCTCATCAGAGTGGTAGGCTAAACAAAGCTAGGTCAGTTAATTGAACTGATGGCTACTTTGGTTCACACCAGTTAACAATGAGCTTCAAAAATATACAAGTCCACAGAAAATCAAAAGAATTAGAATCAATTTTGAAGACTTGCTAGTTCCCTGACATTGCTATAATAAATGTGATAGCATAAAACAATATAAATGTATTCCCTCCTGATCTGAAAGCCAGAAGTCCATGATCAATGTGTTGGCAAATTTTCTCTGAAGACTCAGAGATTATTTGTTCTAAGCTTCTCCTCTAACTTCTGGTGACTACGTATAACTCTTAAGCATCCTTAGCTTGCTTGGGGATTCATAATTCCAACGTGTGTTTCTAACTTTATGCGCCCTTTCCTTTGTGTGTAGAATTTCTCTTTTTTCTCTTACAAGGGCACTTGTTATTAACTTTAAGGCTCACCCTAAATCCAGGATGATCTCCACTGGAAATCATTAACTTGATTACATTTATATATTATGTATCTTAAAACAAGGTCATGTGTGTGGGTACTGGGAATTGGAACTTCAATGTATCTTTTTTTTGTGGAATACCACTAATTATACTACAAAGATCAAATATACGCTAGATGTCAGCATACATTATATTTGACACTATGTTGTAAGACATGTTGTCTCCCAACTTTGTGTACAAGAAGACTAAATTTTAAGGAAATTGAATCCTCTTCAAAAAAAAACTAAATTAATCTAGACTGTCTAGCTAAAAGTTTAAGATTATACTATCTAAAAGTATAAGATCTACAGAATCTCAACAAGATACAAGATGATAGGAGAATCTCTGCTAAGTAGATTGAAAAAATTCCTCTAATTTTTTACGTTTTTTCCACTGTCAATAGATTCCAAGGATATATTGTATTTGACTACAGATATCTGCAGAATTTTGCTCTCTCCTTTGGACTGACACTGAGTTCCCTTTCATGTATTTTTTGTTATCAAGGTTTTCTGAGTATATATGTCATTAAACCTCTCTTTACCATCTGTGAATATTTGCTCCTATTAGTCATTTTTAACATATTTCAGTAATGTAAATAAGATATATTAGTTTATATAATCTTATGTGAGTGCATGTTAAATGTTAACTTTCTGTATGCATGCTAGATGGACTTCTTAGGATACAGATAGTAATTTTAAAACACAAGACTCTAAAATGTTTCTTAACTATTTATATCCTTGAAATAAAAATCAAGGGCATGGTTAAACTGTTAAACATAATCTTCCTTTGATAAAGGAGAATATTTTTTAAAGACATTTATGTCAATGGCTAATTTGCTACAGAAGTTATATTTAATTTAAAAAATAAAAAGGAGAACTAATTGCAGAAATTATGAAGTTTGAATTCCTTTGCAACTCTCTAAATCCTGTTAAGGAACCGTGTGGTTACAAAATAAGAGCAAAGTATAAGCAAGTGACCATATAATTGATCATGTGATGACGAGTTTTGAAATTTTAAGTGCAGATTACTTAATAGAAGTGTATTTTCTTTTCAAAACATATCTGTGTAATTGAAAACATATGCTATGATAATGTATTGACATACATATATATTTCAAAATTATTTTTATATTCTATGAGACTATCGAACTTCAACAGTTCCAATTCAGTTCCACCTAGCAAAAAATTAAGTGTAATTATAAATTAGTGCTCTAATATTTTGTGAAATAATTTGGATCCATTCAATTGCACACATCATTATTTCTTTTATAACTATACAGAATCAGAATAGATAACTCAGGGATATCACTCATATCTTGTTTTATTCTGCTGGAAAATAAGATTGTAAGCTCCAAACATGGTCTCAGTTTTTCAACTTTAGTTGATAGTCATACTTGTTTTCACCAAATGATTGTGGGGATCATGAAGGAAAAACATAGACAATTCAGAGATGAGCATTATTTTGACAAGTTTAATGTTTGATACAGGTTCTAGGATATTGCTTCCATATCATTGTTTCTATTTGCACTGTTTCCATCCGCTTTCCTTCCTCCTCTTCCTTCTAATACTTTTCGTCTTTTTCCTTTCTCTATCCACTCCTCCTTTTTGTGCTTAGGACATTAAACCTACATAGGAAACTTCACTGATGCGATCAGGCATAGTTTTATTCAAGCTTGTATTGACTGTTACATTTAGAAAGAAATTGCAGTATGGACCTTTTAACCTAAAGAAGACATTCTTGTGCCTGTCATTAAATGCTAAATTTTTCATTAGAAAGAGTGTTGAGTAAGAATTAGAGGTCCTAAGAACAAAATACACTAGTAGGAGTTCATGTTTGGTAAATAATGTACAAAGCAAGATTCTATTTTTTTTGCTCAGTTTATCCACATTAAATGATGGAATATAATAGTTTTACACAATAAAATAGTTTAACTATTGCATGTTTCCTGAAAACCAAACCTAAAGAATGTAAAAAATATTTTTTTAAATGTACATTGATGTCTGATAGGATGTATAACAGTGATGAATGCATTCTTGGTGCTTAGGATTAATTAGTAAACACGAAGGTATGATATTTCATAATAGGATAATATCCACAAACGAAGTAGAAAGGTAAATTATATGCAAGAAATAGGAGAAAACAGTTTACATATATCCATATAATCAAGGTTTTAAATAAATGTAAAAAGCATACTTTAAAGTTAGTAGAATAAAGTATAATTCTTGCCCTAAAGCAACTTCCATAGAAATGATTAAATGAATAATGCTGATTTGGCTCAAGATTAAGATTGCTATTTGGGGCCTATTTGCCAGAAGATGAAATAACATTAATAATGACAACAAACTCTAAATTCCACCCATAGTTCAAACTGGACCAAATCATTTCAAAACTAGCCCACATGAGCCAATTCAAGAACTTTCAGGGCAACAAAACATTTATTAACTAAATAAACAGATTAACCTATTAGGCAGGGAATATCACAGCACAATTATTGCAAAATTACCACCTGAACTTACATTTGGGACAACTGAATAATCACTTTAAACACAATCTAAAATGTTAATATTATTCTGCACGCTTATTGATTCTCCTGCAGCTAAAACAGCCAAAACAAACGAGAAGAAACACAGCGACTGTTCTAAAAGACTAATGCAGATGCTGTCACTGAATATCAGAAAATAAGACTCTTGTAATGAATACAAATTAGGTGAGTATGGGATATTTAAATCCTATTCCCTTGAAAATTGTAATGACTGCTTTTCTTTTTAGGGTGGTAAAGTATTGCCTTTGTTTCTGGCTAGAATACATTCCTCATTTCTATTATGCCAAGTTTATTTTCTTTTTCACATCATAGCACTAAAGAGAAGATTACTCCTTAACAGATATAAATATTGTTTTCACCAAGTGAATTAAAACTGCAAAGCACAAACTTCCAAAACAATCACTATTACCAAAATAAAAAAGGTAAAGTATACAGGCAGAGAAATCGTTCAATTTTATATTTTTACAAAATCCTTCAGTTACTATTTGACAAGCTACTGGATAAAACTTTCATAAATTGGAACCATTCTTTGTAATATTCACTTTGTCTCCTAAATTGTATTTTCCCTAGAACAAAGCATGAGTGTATCTTTTGATATTGTAATAAAGACAAAGGAAGCATCAATTCCTAGGACTACTTTAAGTTGCATAGGTAAACTGTTAGATATAGGTCTAGTCTGTTTCGTTCATATTTTCTGGGAAAAAAAGATCCATAAATCATACCTATAATTCAAAATTACAAAATGAAACTGAATTGGAAACTTTCAGAGACTAGTAGCGAAATTTGCTTCATCATTACACATTTGCAGATAATCTTCAATTATGTGAAGCATTTTTCTAAAAAAAAAGACACTTTTATATTTTACAAAATACAAAAGTAGAAAAAAACTGATAACTGAGACTGTTGTATCTAACAAATTGCAAAGCTTCAACAGCTAATTGCCAACCATTAGCCAAAAGCCTGTTTTTATGTGAATTGAGCATTCAAGTGACAGTTTCTGAATTCCATCTTTCAAATGCTAAGTGGTTTTAAAGGCTGCCATGTAGTAATTTGTTCATTCTTTTAGTCTTTTACTCAGCAATGATCAAGTTCCTGCTGGAGTATAAGGAAATATGTAAACAGAATGTGAAGAATAAATGGTCCATTGCTGCAAGGAGTGTAGTTTGGCAGAGGTGACAACAAATGGAAACAAATAGTTGTGGTACAACAAATGTGGTGTGTGCTGATAACAGGAAAAGACCAAAAGATAGGATCCAAATTTTTGAACCACTGAATGTTTTTTGTAATAGGCCACTCATTATTTTCCTAGAATTTCAAAGAAAATATCTGAATAAAAGATATTTAAAAGCAAGCCAATAAATAAATAAAAAAACATACTATTTCTATTTGAGTCTTTGATATACTACTTCTAGTTTAGACCATGACATGACAAGACCTAGAAACTTATCTTTTTGAGGTCAGTGACCAGTTCAATGCTCAGAAGCACAGTAGGCAACATGTTTCCTTTGGCCTGTTTGTTTTCAAGCCTTCAGTTTAGGCCTTTTTATTTTTGCCACAATATTGGTGAGAAATGATCTGTCCAAGAGTAACTCACTGTACATATATAGGATGCAGCTATAAGAATAGAGTACTAACCCCATGCTTGCACTGAGCTAGGGATTAGTTTTTCTCCTAGAGATAGGACTTAGAGTAAGGAGGTCAGTTTCAGTCTGTTTAATTCTTGCAAATCATGGAAAAAAAGTGTCTTTAAAGAAAAACAGGTAAGAAAAACATGGGATCTTCACAGTCCATTTTATTGCTCCATGGTTCTAGGAAAAAATTCAAGTCTTCTAGAAGATCAAACACACCAAAGGCAGATAATGTTACATGAATTATTCAGAGAAATAATCCTATTTGAGGGTAGAAAAATGGAAAACTGAGATAAAGAGAGAAGTTAGCTTTCTATTGGCTAACAGATTATAAAAGAGAAATATGTAAAATGTTATGGCAGATTGACTGGAAAGGAAGAGTTTAAGTGATTTTGTCAGAGAAATCAGTAAGGCTTTACCTAAGAGGAAATTCCAAGCAGGCATCCCAAGTACCCTCCCAAACTAGTATGAGTCTCCTTAATAGTGAATATTTATTCTAGGAAATAATAATTGTCCTATTATTTCCAGATAAATTATTTTAGTAGCTAAAGTTCATAAACAAATATAGTTAAGCCAGCCCTAACTTTATATGTAGGATATGAATGTTTGTACTATCTTTTCCTAGGATAAACTGTCATTAGTTTGCATTATGTAATATTTCTTGACAGTAGTAGTGTGTGCTAATATATAGAGAATGTGGTGGTGGGCTGATTGTGCCAACTTGAGTAAATAACACTGAACTAAATTGGCTCAGAATAGTTCTGGGTGTGGGAGACTTAACTGAGAAAGGATTATTACCAGAATGCTATAAAGGAAAATGAAGAAGCAAGGATTGCTGCTGTCTTTTTTGAAGGATCTCCAGCTTTCACTTTCACCTTGGACAACATCTCCTGGCTTCTGGAGCAGACTTTTCAGCCTTCTGACACAGAGTCACAAGGGATAGCACATGGAGCTCCAGGACTTTGACTGGATCCTTCAGATTCCCAGTGCACAGATGGAACTTTTGCATTCTTCCACACCTGAGACTGGAGGTGGCCATCATACATCAATCTGCAAATTTTTATATATTTGTATATTTTGTATTGTATCTGTTTCTCTAGCAAAAACTGACTAATACTGATTCTGGGGCTGAGAATATCTCTAGGGAAACAGAACTGTAAGGATGAAATTCTTTCATGGTTTTAGGGGTTCTTGGAGTTGGCTCTCTAATTTAATGAGATTTAAACATACCATGGTCTTTCTTGATTCTGTGGGGAATAGTGATATCCCTCGGCATGAACTGTTTAAAGTAATCTGCCATGTAGACCCATTTGATTATCCTACTTCACTACTTGTTACATGAAAGGAATTTTACTGACTCTGTATATAAAAGTTTTGAATATTTTTGGCAGAGTGGGAAATATAATGATGCTGACTGGTTGGTTTAGAATCCCTGGACAAAGTAGTGAAAGAAAACAATGAGCTTAAAATATCCTTAGGAAATCTGAAGTTTTCTGATGGTAAGGATAAATTAATAAAGGAAAATAAGGAGCTCAAATATTTAAATTCCCAGTTCCAGATACACATGAAAAATCTAAAAACTTTAAGTGTATCTTGAAAGCTTGCAGAAACACAGGTCCTCATAATTCGACTGGCAGAACTACAGCTTAAGTTTATTGCTCAGGCTCGAAAGGCATCTAAAGCAAAGATACAACTGATTGGAAAATAATGAGATAGAGTACACTGAGATGGAAATATTTATGAGGATTCTGATGAAGCTGAGGATGTTGAGTTCTTAGATGCTAATGAGATTATTTTACCAAAAGAAAATTTCCTCTCTCACACCCCTCCAAACCCGGAGGTACTTCTAGTATACCTGATGGGACTAATCCTGTGTTGACGCTCCTCAAGACCTACCCTCACCACTCATTTTTGTCTCTAGGCCTATAACCAGGCTCAAATTGCAGAAGGGTCCAATAGGTGAGGTACATAACGTGAGCCATGAGGAGTTCTATTCTACCAAAGAATCTCTTGAGTTTTCTAACTCTTATAAACAGAGGCCTGATGAGCAAACGTGGGGATATATTTTTCAGATATGAAATAATAGTTGCAAAAATATACACCTGGATCAGGCTGAGTTTGTCGATGAGGACAATTAATCAGGGATTCTAAATTTAATGTTACAGCTTGTGGAGTAAGAAAGGTGATAATCATTTTTTTGACTGGTTGGCAGAATTATAGCCCACTTATCTAGTGAGTTAGAATGTTGCTAGTTTTCAGTGGGACCCAGAACAAATAAAGAGTCTGCAATAGATCCAGGCTGCTGTGCAGGCTGCTCTGCAACTAGGACCATATGATCCAGCAGGTCCAGTGGTGCTTGAAGTGTCAGTGGCAGGTAGAAATGCTGTTTGGGGTCCCTGGAAAGCCTCCGTAAGTGAATCACAGAAGTGGCCACAAGAAATTTGGAGCAAGTCTCTGCCAGTATCTGCAGACAACTACTCTCCCTTTGAAAAACAGTTCTTGGCCTGCTACTGTATCTTAGTGGAAGCTGAATCCTTGACCATAGACACCAGGTTGCATGCAATATAATTTTGCCTGTCATGACATGGATATTAACTGATCTACTGAGTCATAAGTTTGGATATGCACACAACAGTGTAGCATTAAATGGAAATGGTATATACATGATTGAGACAGAGCAAGTCCAGAGGGTACAAGTAAATTACATGAAGAAATTGCCCAGATGCCTATGATTCCTACTCCTGCTATATTGCCTCTACTCCCCAATATGCACCTGGGGCCTTGGCTGTACCATATGATCAAGTGTTAGAGGAAGAGAAGGCTAGAGCCTGGATTATGGATAGCTCTGCATGTATTCCAGGCATCACCCAAAAGTGAACAGCTCCTTTCCAGGACTTCTCTGAAACAACACTGGTGAAGGGATATCTTCATGGTGGGCAGAACTTCGGGAAGTGCACGTGGTAGTACATTTTTCCTTGAAAGAGAAATGGCCAGATATGCAACTGCATACTGATTCATGGGCTGTAGCCAATGGACTGACCAGTGTGTCTCCTGTAACCAGGATTCGTGAATTCAGATATCAAGGGATGTAAGTGGGAATAGTACCAGTCACCATTATCCCCAGTGATCCATTAGAAAAAAAAATTTGCTTCCTGTTTCCATGACTGTATGCTCTGCTGGCCTAGAAGTCTTAGTTCAAGAAGGGGAAAGGCTTGTACCAGTTCAACAATGAAACCCTTGAACTGAAAGCTAAGCCTTTCCCTAGGTCATTTTGGTCTCCTCATGCCTCTAAGAAAACAAGCTAAATAGGGAGTTAAGTGTTGGAAAGGATGATTGACGCAGACTGACAAAGGGAAATTTGACTATTACTCCACAATGGAGGAGGAGTCATGTATTTGGAGTTCAGAAGAGTCCTTAGAGTACCTCCTAGTATTGCCATGCCATGCTGTCAAAGTCAGTGGGAAACTGTGACAACTCACTTACATAGAATGACAAAATGGTTCTGAACCTTCAGGAATGAAAGTATGGGTCATCCCACCAGAAAAAGAACCAAGACCTGCTGAGGTGCTTACTGAAGGCCAAGGAAATACAGAATGAGTTGTAAGAAAGGTAGTTCTGAATACCAGCTATGACCCAGCTACAAAAATGAAGGTTGTAATTTTAGTAATTGCTCCTCGAATGATTCCCATGTAATGTTGATAGATTTAAGATTGATTCTTAAGTATTGTTAAGCCTATCATATAAATTTCAAGTTATGTGATATTACTAGAAGAATCACCCAAAGAAAACTTGACCTTTGTTTTAGGGGGAGAATTACTGTGTTTCTGTTTATATGCAGCGTAATTATAGCATGTTAGGTGTAATTATGAACTTGCCTTTGTATCTGGAGACTATGGTTTAAAGAAATATGTCCAGTTATCAAGTTGACAAAGGGTGGATTGTGATGGTTGATTGATTGTGTCAATTTTAGTAAGTAATGCCCAACTAAATTGGCTTAACACAGTTCTGGATGTAGAAGACCCATCCTAGGGAGAATTATTGACAGAATGATATAAAAGGCAAATGAAGAAGGAAGAATTGCTTCTGTCTCCTTTGAAGGAGCTCCAGTCAGTCTTCTCTTTCACCTTGGATTTCATCTCCTGGATTCTGACACAGACTCTTGGGCCTTCTAATAGGGACTCAGAATGGAAACTAACAACACTACCTGTAGCTCCAGGGTCTTGACTGGATTCTTCAGATCCTAGGTGCACAGATCTTTTGCACTGTTCCACCTGTGGCTTTATGGGTGGCCATCATAAGCCAATCTGTGAATTTTTATATATTTATATATCTTGCATTACATGTTTCTCTAATAAATTCTGACTGATACAGAGCCCTAAAATCATTCAAAACTGCTTTAACATTATTGCAAATAAAAATGTAAGACCCCTAGATATATCTAACCCACCCTCTGATCTTGCTGCCTGGACAAGTTTGAATATTAAAATGAAAGAGAAATAGATTGACAAAATTGGCATTAAAATCAGAAAATATTGGTTTAAATTTGTATCCTTATATATTTGAAGCTTAGGAAAATTGTGTCACTCTTCTATCAAACTCAGTTTTGATGATGTGATTATTTTCACAAAGTTGCCATGATCATCAAATAAAAGAAACTTAAATAAAAATTCACATAAGCAGAAGCTAGTTTATTAATAATAGAACAGAATTCAAGATATTGTCAGTTTTTTCTCATGTTATTTTCTGGAATTTTGAATAAAAAACTAATGAAACTTTTACAATTTATGTAAAAGACTAAATTAAGCAGGATTTAGAGATACATGAATAAGATTATAAATATGCTGTATTTAAGATTTCTTCACTAAAATATTAAATATATTCAGTCACAACCTACTGAAAATTAGAATATAGATAATGTAATATATATCACATTTGTACAATTTCTATTAAAAATAATACATTTTATAGCATTAATCTGGGCTTGGTATTTTAATATATTTATTCACAGATTTCTAAAATAATTATATGTAGCTATATACATTACAATATTATTGTATATTATTGTAATATATTATGTTCATATTATTTTATATTATTGTGATATATATATTATTTTTGTATCTTTTTTCTTATTCTGATTCTTTTTTGTCTCTGGTATTATTTAACATTTTGTAAGATTCTGATTGATTTAGTTACAGATTTTTTTGAGTGTGTCACTTTGAAGATTTTTACTGATTTTTCTGTACATTACTGTTATATATATATTTATGTGATTTATAACAATTTAGTAATATCTATAATCAACACTTTTGTTACTTTTCTTGAAGCATGAAAACTATCTATAAGGGTACTTTTAGCTTATCAAATTTTTAATAGTTATGGCAAGTAATAGTTTTTTATATTTTTGTTTTAGTCATCAAATATGATTCATGAAACTCATGAGAAAAATAATGTGTTGTATTTATACATATTTCTTCAATTTTTTTTGAATTTTTTCTTTCTTCTTGAAGTCTTCAAACCCTTTGTCAGTTTATTTCTCCTTAAGCAACTTTCTTTGGTCACTTTTTAGGTTTGTTGAGATAAAATCAACAGAGAAAATGTATTTGAGATGTACCATAAGAAGTTTTAATATACATATACATTGTCAGATGTTTATTGTACTCGTTGATTAACAAGCCATCTCATATAGTTATTTTTTTAAAATTTTGATTCTGTGAGATAAGTAAGATCTCTTTTCTTACAAAGTTGTATAAGATATATTATTAACTATACTTGTTATATTGCACATTAGATTGTAAGAACTTATCCATGCCATGTCTGTATCCTCTAACCAATTCCTCCATTTTCCCAGTTCCCCCCTGTACCCTTAACTCCACTTCATTACCGCCCTACTCTACTCGTCCCCGACTTATGTTACTTAATATAACATGCTGCAATTCTACCCATGATATCATCATGACAGTATTTCTTTCTTATAGCTGAATAGTACTGTATTTGTGGTTTCCATTGTATCTTTGTGTGAATATTTAGATCATGTGATCTTGACTTTGTCAATAAGATTTTAACAGTATGACTATTTTCAGCCTTGGAATTACTTGATAGGTAGCCTAAGGAATTCGGTTTTCAATTAAGAGCCTTTGAGACTTTAGATTCTGATCAAACCTAGTTACCTTTATGGTTGTCTGAAACCTTATCGTGACTTTTATTTTTTCCATAAGACCTTTCTTAGTGGGCTAATGATGAAAACAATTAAGGAAGATAAATTGTGTGAAATGTTAGTAATAGCAAGTAAATTTGAAAAAGAGTTCATATTCTTAAGTAGTTTGTCCTGATGCAGGTTTTCAACCTTAGGATATGCTCAAAGAAGACTCGAATTGAAGCAAGAATATGAAATTTCCTAGAGATTGCCAAAGTGTAGTCACAATGACCATTATTCTTACCATAATGTTTTTGAGATCAGTTGGTACTAGCAGCAATGTTGCTTCTTAATTTATTTTTGTGAACATTATTCTTCTTTGATATGCCCTTGAATATGACTCATTTGTTTTTTGTTTCTGGGTGCTAACCTATGACCTTTCATTTCTTGAGAGTTTCTAATTTAAAAAGAACGTGGATGCTACAAATAATATGTACACAGCTAAGAGCTTTTTAACAAGTTTTGTTTTTTCTTCACTGGTCACAGTTGATCAAAGTTATGTAAACCATTTTATATACAACTTTCTTTATATTTCAATTCTTTCTACCTGCATTTGTTTCTTCACAGAAAAATAACGCTATTTTCAAGTGTGAATTCTTTATTCAGTTCCAAGGGGGCTTTCAGCCATCTTTGTGCCCGTTAATGTTAATAGAATCCAACAAATTCAATTAAGCATATAGAAATGTGAGATTGTTTGAAAGCTAAATTTTATTAATATCAAATGCATTTTACAACACTTTAAACTATTTACAAATTTCCAAAATGATTTCTGTACTTACAAGTTATTTTATAAATTGAAACTGAACTTTTTTTATGTCATGTTATTTCTAGCTGCAAAAGCCAGTCTGTTTCCCTTTCAAGTATTTTCTTTAATTTTTCCATTAAGTTGCCTTAACCATTGTCTGACACTTTCCAAAGAAAATGCATTTTACATTCCATCAGTTTCCCATAGTGATGATAATCATTTGACTGTAAGACTGATTACAGTTTGTATTAATTGACATTTTAATAACAGATGATTATAAGCATTTTTAATCTTATTTCTTCAAAAGTTATTGTACATTTAAGACACCAAACAATCGTGTCCTAAAAGCCTTTGTGATTCTGAAAAAAATTTGTTAATGGTACAAAGAGCAAACCTGAGTGAACTGACTAATTTAGATCTCAAATGGCAATTGCAATTGATGCTATAGTAAACACTAAGGTTCAGGGAACCTAAACTGGTCAAGGGAGAATTATTATTGAAAAAGCTAACCTGACTCAAGAGGTACAAATAACTCAGTAATATCTGAAAAATCAGTTTACAAGAAAAACTGTGTGATTAAAAATATTATCAGGTACAAATTAAATGGAATTTTCCTTGTATGGTAGCCATATTTGTTCAACTAAATAATTTTTCACAAGTCTTGAGTCCTTTTCCCCAAAGACTGTTCCTCTAGAACTTCATCTATATGCTTGAATGTCACATACATTAGCACACAAAATAACACCCAAACGCACATAATCACACAATTTCAAAAGTTGTTGCTCTTCTATTGCAGAATTATTTTCAGCCATATGATTGTATTAATATTTAGGCCACAAAATTATTCCTGAACTTTCCTTTTCCAAACATTAGTTAAACATTTGTTTATTTTTAGTGATTCTGCCACATATATTAATGAACTATGCTTTGCTGTGTACAGATTATAAAATATATGCACATAATTGTTATTCTCCCTCCTTCCTTTCATGTTCTTGAAACCTTTCCCTTCTTTTTTTCCCTTTCTTGTTCATCATTTGGAAAGTATAAGGATTTTGGTCACTATATTTAAAAAGTTAATGAGGTTATGGACAATCTTAAACCCTTGTATGCTGTTAGCAAAAATGTGGAACAGTTCAACTACTATGGAAAACAGTATAGAATGTCCTCTAAAAATTAAAAATATGATTCAGCAATCTCACTAATGGATCTGTATCCAGTGGGAGGGAAACCAGGAACTTTAACAGATATTCACACTCCCATGTGCACTGAAGCATTATTTACAATAAACAAATGTGGAAACAACCTAAATATCCCCTTGTAAATTAATGAATCAATGTAAATTACATATACAGCAGAATTATATAACCTTAAAAAAGAAGGAACTCTTACCATTTGTAGTGCCATGGGTGAACCTGAAAGACATTCTAAGTGAAATGAGCCCATTTCAGAATTGCAAATATCATATGATTCTAGTTAGTTAAGACATCTAAAATGATTGACCTCGTAGAAACAGATAATAGCCTAATGGTTGTGAGGGGTTATAAGGAACAGAAATGGGATGTTTTCCTTAAAGGGGAAAAAATTTCAGTTACAAAAAATAAATATGTTCTAGAGATGTATCATAGAACATAGGACATATAGTCAGCATCATGTACTGGAATATTTATTAAGAAGGCAGCTAAATATTAAGCATTATCACAATAAAAGGATTCAGAAACTCTTCTGAAGGTAGTGAATATGTTCATTATCTTTTGTTGTAGGGTCATGACTATTTACATACATTTAAACTCATCAAATTGCATACATAAAATATATAAATGAATAATACATCAATAAGGTTGAGAAAAATTAGTTTTATTAACACTAATAATGTCATTTCTAGCAAGGAACACAAAATGTTTTTCACATTTTCAAGAAATGAGATATTTCCAAATGCTACTTCAAATATGGTGTAACATATTCAAGAAGAAAAAGTATCATTTCTGCATGACTATTAACCTGTAGAGTTAGTAACCTGTAAGGTTAGTAACCTGTAAGGTGAGTAACCTGTAAGGTTTGTACCAGGGATCAAACTCACAACCTTGTGCTAGCCAGGCAGGTGATTAGGCCACTGAGCTAAATCCCCAGTCCTACTAATGTCTATATATTTTTAAATGAATGTATTTTCCTTATTTTAATTTGAAGGAACCTAATACTGTAACAGTAAATATCCCAAGTAGTCAACTTTGTTTCAAGTTAGGCATTTTTTAGTATTTATTTTTTAGCATTGATTTGAAAAGAAGTATTTTTGTCATCATTTGCATTCTTTTCTTTGTGTTTGCAATAAACAGATACAGCTACTGGATACCAGAATTTCTCCTTTCCTGCTCATCTAAATAATTCTGTAAATAAAAAATAGTATTTCTAGGAAGCAATACACTTTCATGAGGTGGAATTATCATGAGAATATTCACTTTGTGTGAAGTGAGTTTTGGTGTTTCCAATGCTTAGAATTAATGCCTCAGGGAATTGTATTTACTTCTATGAAATGAATTTTAAATGCAATTCTTGTATAATTGAATAACACAGTATTTATGAGCATATGCATAATTCAGTTTTGGGTATTCTGTACAAAGTTTCCTATGAGGAAAAAGTAACAAAATTTAGCTGTTTCAAATTGTGATTTCTTGCTAATAATGAAAAAATCAGATATATTGAACTTGGCACAGAATATATGGATTTTTTTGTGGAGAGATATAATGTATCATTATTATCATCATCACTATAATGTCCATCATTAGAATTTAAGCACTTTATGGGAGGAAGGATTTGGAAAAAAATCAAGTCCTACTCTCCCACCTCTCACGTTGGTTCTAATAATGTATATAATATTTAGCTTTAAATAATACCTAACATAATTCCCTTGCAAAATATGCATAAGATGTTTTAGGACTTCATCTTGAATACATAAATTTTACTTTGCCCTCTGCTTAATCTCAGTATGTTTTAAATAAAAACAGTTAATTCCAATACTGAATCTTTTTCACAGACTTTAAGAAATACATTTTTAGAATCAGTAATGTGAATGCTGATTTCTACTCTTTGGAGGAAGTGAATGGCTTGGAGAATATTACTGCTACTATTTTATTCTTTTAGTGAAGCCCTAATCTGAGATTTATGTAGAAATTGCTTTTAAAACACTATGTTATATGGTTTATTACAGAACTTTGTTTAAACTGACTTTCTATTAGCTCCAGAGAAATGTTTTACTAAATGTATTAATAGGATATTACAGTACTTTGTAGAGAAAAATCAGTGTTTATATCCAGATGTTCATTAGGTGAAAGTGGTTGACGATATTGTTCAGGTCCCCAATAGTCCTAACAATTTCTATATTCTTGTTTTGCAAATTAATGAAGAAGAATGATAAAATTGCCCAACTATATTAATGGATCTGTCAAGTTCTCCTTTATATTCTTTCATATTTTTCCTCATGTAACCTGAAATTGTGTTAATGGATGTATTACCAGTAGGCAGAAAATTTGATCATAACAAGGTGCAGGAATAGGTAGCTGAGAGCAACAAAAAGCAAGAAGGTGTAATGTTTTTCTTTTTATTTGTTTTCATAATCATTAGCTATATATAAAATTCAAAGAAACTTGTAGTTTCATATTTTAACTCAAGAGAATTTAACATTGTCTGAACATGCTGGTAAGATACAGAGCCTACATAATACCCAGACCGTGTGTGAGGAGTTTGAACATCCTGGAAATCTCAAAGGAAATGAAAAATATCCACCTAAGGATTAAAGAGTGACCTATTCCCACTGAAAACACGGGGAATAGGTCACTGGTTAACATATGTTATCACAGGTTAACACAGTCCATTGTTCTTATAAAAGAACAATGGCATCAGAAGACAAAGAATATCTCTTAAAGACCCATTTAATTGTATTAATTAACCAGAGAGTACATGTAGTAAAACTACACTCTTGCTCACCATCACACTTGAAGGAATATTCTCTGTCTCTCTGTGAAAAGTTTATCATGTTGCAATAAAGTCTGCATGATTGCCTATGTGTCTTGTCTGAAAACTTTTATCAAAGACATAAATACCAAGGTGTGCCCTTGATTCCTAGAGGTGTTTGGACTTCATGGTGTTAGAAACTGATAACATTAACATTTAAGACTGCTACTCAGATTTTGAAGAATTAACAAACTTAGGGTATTATTATCTTTATTTGAGAAACTTTTTGTGAATCCAGTTTTTTTTATGGTAAGTGCTTGCAAGATATGTCTCTTTCTAGCTTTCTATTTTAAACTTATTTGTATTTTCATATAGAAATTTCATATCTATAACCAATAATGCTTTTGTATCAATCCTTGCACTTTAAATCTATTTTAAAAATGAGAGTATTAATTATAGTTTTCTCATTTTATATATAATGAAATTGCAGATTTCAAACTGTTATTTCATTTTTAAAAAACATATTGATAATTTTTATGTTCTTTGTTACTATTTTGTTTTTAGTTTTTCTATATATTTTTATTAACTCATTAGATAACTTTGAATATGCCTTAATTACACATTTTGGCCACAGTGATAAAATCAGCATGGTACTAGCAAAGAAATAGACCTGAGGATCAATAGAACAGATTAGAAGATGCAAGCACAACTACAAAGACACTCAGCCACCTGATATTTGACAAAGGGGCTAAATATGTCCACTGGAGGAAGGATAGTCTCTTTAATAAGTGGTGTTGGAAAAATTGGCTCTTCACATGCCGAAGACTGAAACTAGATCCAAGCCTATCACCACGCACAAAACTAAAGTCTAAATGGAACAAAGTCCTCAATATTAAAACAGAAACACTAAATCTACTGGAAGACAAGGTAGGTAGAAGTCTTGGAGACATAGGGGTAGGCAGAGAATTTATGAACAAAATGCAAACTGCACGGGAAACACTTCAAAGAATCTACAACTGGGATCTCATATTATTGAAAAGTTTTTGCACTTCAATGGAAATCACCAACAGAGTGAAAAGAAAACCCACATAGTGGGAAAGAATTTTAGCTAGCAAGCCCTCAGGCAAAGAAGTTATATCCAGAGCATATAAAGAATTGAAAAACATCAAGCCCCCCAAATTCAAAGACCCTCTCCAAAAATGGGCATCTGAGATGAACATGCAGTTCTCAGGTGAAGATATACAAGTGGCAAATAAATACATGAAGAAATATTCACCATCACTGGTCATTCGAGAAATGCAAATTAAAACAACATTGAGATTTCATCTCACTCCAGAAGAATAGCTGCCATCAAGAAATCAACTGATAACAAATGTTGGCGAGGCTGCGGGGAAAAAGGAACACTGCTCCACTGTTGGTGGGAATGTAGACTGGTGCAACCACTATGGAAATCCATATGGAGAATTCTCAGAAGACTAGGATTGGAAGCCCCATTCAATCCAGCTATTCCCCACTTGGGTATTTTCCCAGAAGAACTGGAAAGTTCATATCACAGTGATATATGTGCACCCATGTTCATAGCTGCACAATTTGTGATATCTAAATCCTGGAAACAACCAAGATGCCCATCAACTGCAGAGTGGTTGAAAAAGATGTGGCATTTTTATACAATGGAATATTACTCAGCTATAAAAAGGATGATCTTGAGGCCTTCATAAGTAAATACAGACAACTTGAGACTATCCTCACTAGTGAAATAAATAAGAATCATATTTATAAATATCATATTGTGTCTCTAGTGTAAAAAATAAATAAGAACTGCAAGTGTAATAAAACCAAGATGTGCAATTGCTATTGTAAAAAAGAGGAAAAGAAAGTGCTCTAAGGGATATAACTGCATGTATGTTTGAGTGTGTAAGATAGATGACCATGTTACTGAATCTTTGTTGATCTTTGAGCAGAACTGTTTGTAGTCTGACTGTTTGAATGTTTACTATGTACCCTTTAACTTTGTAACTTGAACAACTACATCCAGGATGACAGTATGTAATTTATAAACTAGTGATTTCTTGGCGAGTTTTTTTTTCTCATGTTCCTTTTTTCTTTCTTTCTTTCTTTTAGAATTCTGTATTGTTGCTGCCCCTTTTTCTGTTTTTTTTGCTTCTCTTTAAATAAAATTAAAAAATATATAATTGCTATTGTAAAAAAAGAAGAAATAGGAAGCACTATAAAAGATATAGCTGCATGTATGTTTATGTGTGTGGGATTGATAACCATATTTCTAGGTTCTTGTTGGATTGTTGAACATATATGTTTGCACTCTCATTGCTTGAGTGTCCACTTTGCTTTAATTTTGTAACTTGAAAAACTATTTCTAAAAGAACAATATGTAGTATATCAACTAGTGATTTCTTACTGTTTATCTTCTTTTCTTGAAATCCTGTAATATTTCTATCCTTTTTCTGTTTTTTCATCTTTAAATAAAAAATATCAAAAATAAATAAATATATATCAGGTAAAAAAATTACATATTTTGCTTTACTTAGCAATATTGCTCTATTGAACATACCTATAATTTATGACATTCTATTTATAATTACTTTTTATCACTTCATAGTATTGAAATTTTATTAAACCTCTATTGACTTTTTAGTTTGTCAAATGTTTATCTTCTGCATACACAAAAATCAACAATATAATATTATTTTTGTTTTGCAAATTTGTTCTAGTCAATGTTTTCAACTTTTAAAAAAGTACAATCTATTAGTCTCTTTAATATTGTCTGAGGTACCATGTATTATTTTCCTCAGCACTTTTTTTTCTTTTTTGTAGTTTAACTCTACTGGGAGCAAATTTTCACACTTTTTTGTTTATCTGAGAATTTCTTTAAAAATATTATTTTGGAAGAGTGTATTTATTATATATACAATCTGGGTTGACATTTTATGAAACATGTCTATTGTCCTCAGAGGTTCATTGTTCTATGGCAGAGACAAATATTCATCAAATTATTGTTCCTTAATGCAAGAATTTTCTTTCAGGTTATTCTTATCTTTTTTTTTCTCTTTATATTTTCATCACTGAGTATAGTGCAATTTTCTTTATGTATTATACTTGGATCTCATAAAGATTCTTTTTATCTGTAGATCCATGGCTTTTCACAAATAAGAAAAAAAACTACATTATTTATCATGTTTTTCTCTTTTATTCCCTTTGTAGGTATCTTTGTTAGTTGTATGATACTATTCTAATTGATACTAAAGTTATAAAGTTCATTTAATTTTTTTAACTTTCTGATTTTATTGTTTTACATTTTGAGTTAATTTATTAATCATTAAATATCTATTGATTATTTTAAAAGAAGCACACTTTCCCAGTTTAGCTCTACTCGAAATAATTTTCACAATTTTTGCTTTTCTGAGAATTTCTTTAAAAAACCACTTACTTTGGAAGAGAGATGAAACTCTTGCATTGAGGAACAATAATTTCATTAACCTTTGCCTCATTGGTTAAACAATGGAACTCTAAGGACAATAAAATGTTCTATAAAATGTCAACCCAGATTGTATGTGTAATAATGGAATACAAGTCAGAATAACTCTAATTTTTGGCCATTGGTTTTTTTTTTTCATTTAATATATTGTACTTTTAATACAATACTTTGTATTCAATTCTTATTCACATTTTTATTATTCTAGAGATTTCTCATATACCTTAGTCTAGGATCTTGAAAAGCAGAGGCTAAGTTTGGGTTAGATATGCAAGAGGTTTATTGAGAAATTAAAAAGTCATTGGATAATATGAAAGAGAAAGACAGAAGGCAGGTAAATGTTAATGGCAAACTCTTATAAAAATGTTTTTCAACCTTTCAAGGAAGATCCACAGAGGAGTTAGTGTCTCCTTGAGATGTAAGTTAATTTGCCTGACATGCTCAGAGTTTGGCTGGGATGAACTGATCAAAGCACAGCCTCAATGTTAATACACTGACAGATCAGGGGCAAGATTCAGTGCCATAGAAATTATATTTCCCTTACTAAGAGACCTAAAAGGAGCATATTGTCTTCCAGAGTAAAAACAGAAATGCACCAGGTTAGATGTCATATGAATCATAGTACAATAAGAATGCTTACAGGATTAGAAATCGACTCAAAAATTCTAAACATGTTCTCAGGATTTCAGGGATCATTCATTAGACCTTGTATTTACCTGGTCTCAAATATTTTTTGAAATATAGAGTCACATAACAAGAAGCTGGTATAGAACCTACTTAGGTGAACACAAATACATTTAAAAAATAGAGAACAATGTAGACTTGTGATAACAAGTAAGATATTATATGGACTAATTAAGAAATTGCTAGTCAATCATCAACACAATTTAATTTTTACTTAATGTTTTTTGTGTTATGTCTCAGGTATAAGTTATTTAGGTGAGAATTGTAATGATGCTGATTGCACAGGTGTTTTTAAGAGAACTAGGGTAAATTTTGCAGAAATAGGGAAATAAAACATAGATTAAATAACAGTATGAGTTGTTAAGGGGTAATTTTTTGTATGCATTCTAAAACGAAAAAAAAAATAGATTTATATCCCCAAAATAGGATAGGCTGTGTTTTGGGGTTTACAATGCATTGTTCTCTCTTTCTTCCTGGGGATAGAACTACCTAGTTTGTTACTTCAGTAAATAAATCTATGGGGTGATTACGAGTATGTATTTTAACCTCTGTGACTTAGTAGAGCATTCCATGTATGTAAGTACACCATTCACATAGAGGGTGTCCATTAGAATCAAACACAGTGAGTTTTTTATATAGGAAGACCTCAAAAATAAATATATGTAATAGAGTATATACACATTATATATAAATGTGCATGTGTGAATTATGTGAGAAAAGAACATTATTTATTTATGGAAATTGCTGCCATCAGGATAGAAAATCAGAAATTTTTTATTTCATTCTCTTATAATTCCCATCATATCAAAATTTAGTGAATTTTTTTTTAATGAAAAAGACTAGGCTAGTGAAGTTCCACTCAGTGGAAAATTCGAGTCCAAAAGACATCTTTTCAAACAGATGATGTTTTCTTTATTCTAGAATACATTTTGGCAATATTTTTATCTTTGAAGAAAGATTACAGAGAATAAGATAGATTAAAAATCATGGAGTGCAAATGCACATAAACTAAAAATCTGGAAGAAAAATGGTGTAATTATCTTCATAATAAATGGTTTAATCAAAAGGAACAAAGGTACATAAATCTGCTTAATTTTTCACTTTCTTAGAAACTCAGAATCCTGCTGAAACTTCTGTGGACTTACTATTGCAAAGGCAACAGGGTGATTTTACATTAATGTGAACAATTTTTAATGGTCTAGCAAGAATATAGATCATATAATTGTATCTACAATATGATGAATGTGCATATAGTTTATTATAAACAATTTTATATATATATGGTTGTAGATTGTAAACTTTGCTTTCTCGAGGAAGAGAAAAGTAAACTTTAAACTAAGAGGTTATTACCTAATGCAATTGAAGAATTTAAAATATTTTAAAACATAAATGAGCTGTATTTCTCACTTAAAGGGCAGTTTATGAGCAATCTACAGAAACACAAAGGAGTAATGTATAGGACCTAGATGATGACGGAAATGCTCCTGGTTAGCAAATAATTATACCATTCCAGGATGATCAATGATTATTTACAGAACTTACCAAATAAAAGCACAGTTACTTTTAAGGTTTAGTTCATTTGCAAGTCTGAAGCAACACAGTTATTAGTTACATTTCATAGTCTAAGCCAATCATTTGTTCTTTGAAGAGAAACAGGTAAGTAGAAAATTCTATTGAGTGTTTTTTTCTGATTGTGTCTCAAAACTTGAATACAATTAATGATACATCTGTATACAATTACACAGAAGGAAAACAATAATGAAAGTGTGGAATGTATTGTCTTTCAATTCATAACTATACCAATTTAACCAAATGAACAGATTAGGATTATTTTATCTTCATTTACACACACACACACACACAGACACACACACACACAGTTTTTACATCCATTCATGAATTGCTCATGATGATTATACATTTTCAGAAATAAAACATCATAAAACATACTTACACAAACTAAAAGGACTATGATAACATTAGGTGATATAATCTTATGGAAAGAATATATTTATCCAACTAATAGAAATGTCATTATAGCACATATGACTGTGAATTGATGAATGTGTGTGTATATTAAGCCACTTGAATATACATCATTATTTGTTCAAATAATTACAGAATCATAGATTCTCTTGTTTACTAAGATGTTTCACATTATCTTCATTTAACTCAAAAAAGTTGAAAAAAATCTTAAAAATATGTACTATTTTTGATAGCCCCAATTTTTTGATAACTGACCCTATAAGCCTATGTTTGTAATGTGATGAACTGATGCTTTATAATGGGAACATTTAAAGCCTCGGTAGTAAACAATTTGACCCATTCATGATAATATAATCTGGGAACACACTATTACACAATACAATGGGTTTACTTTCAGTTTGTTTTTTAGAAGACTTACTATTATTTATGTATTTTTTATTAGTATCTGAAACACATGATAGTTGTGTTGATTTTGGGGAAATAGCACAAGGAACTAATGCATCATCATCAATGTTTATCCCTTTACCCATCTTTCCATTGCCCCCCTCGTCCTACAGTCAACATGTTCAACACCAAAATGTCTGCTTCTTGTTTTCTAACATCTCTCCTTTATTTTACTCATTTACTTATATACTTATTTATTTATTTTCACCTCAGTTATTTATTTATATTTTAGGTTTATCATATAAGAAAAATATATGTATGGCTTATTTCATATAATATTATGTTCTCAATTTCCATAGATTATCTTGAAGTGCGATATTTTTACTCTTCTTTATGGCTGAATAATGTTCCATTATGTATATATGTTATAGTTTTAATTCATTTGCCCCTTGATTAGCATCTAAGATATTTATGAAGCTTAGACATTGTGAACTACACTGACATAGACATAGGTATGTATATATGTCTTTAAATTCTGATGGGTGTATCCCCCCAAATTATAGCTGGGTTAAATGGAATTTCTATTTTTAGTTTTTTGAGGACTCTTTATACTGATTTCCATGGTACTTGTATTAGTTTACATTTCCACTGACAGTATAGAAGAGCTTTTTTTCCTACATGTCTTCTCCAGTCTATGTTTTTCTTTCTTTCTTTCTTTCTTTCTTTCTTTCTTTCTTTCTTTCTTTCTTTCTTTCTTTCTCTCTCTCTCTCTCTTCTCTCACTCCTTCCCTCCCTCCATTCCTCCCTCCCCTCCTTCCTTCTCTCTCTCTTTCTTTCCTTCTTTCTGTTTTTCTGTTCTCATACCAGGGATCCAGCTCAGGACCTTGTGGCTGCCAGGCAGGCATTTCTGCTGCTGAGCTAAATCTCCGGCCCCCAGTGTTTCCTGTTTTTTCAGTTCCTGATGATAGCCATTCTGACTATAGTAAAGGGACTCTCAGAATAGTAATAATTTGAACTTTACTAATGAGAAACGATTTTGAAGTATATATTTTCACGTGCTTGTTGGTTGTCATTTTTCTTTTGTGAAGTGTTTATTCAGTTTATTTGCACATTTTTTGATTGAATTATTAGTTCTGTTGGTTATTTTTAATCTTTATTTTAAAACTTGTTTATTTTTATTAGTACATGTTTGCAGTGATTAATAATCACATCTAATGTCAGGGTAATGCAATATTATGAACACATCCTAATTCTTTCCTTCATTCCTTTTCTTACCCTCCTGTCTCCATCTTCTAGACACCTTTTCAGAAATATATCTCTCTGTTTTCAGTTACATTTTATTTTGGTCTGTATTTTAAATTATGGCTTTCTTATGTATGAAAAGTCATGCAAAATTTTAGCATGTGTGCACATGCTTCATTTCAGTTAACATTATGGTCTCAAGGGTCATCCACTTTCCTTCAAGTGACACAAGTTGATATGTTTACATGGCAGAATAGTCCTCTATTGTGTATGGATACCACATTTTCTTTATGTATTCATCTCTGGTGGACAACATAGGCTGTTTCCAAGCTTGAGCTATTATGAATGGTGCTGATATAAACATGATGTGCATGAATAGCTACAATATGATGTCTTCTAACACCTTCAAGAAGATAACTAGAAGGAGGATAACTGAGTCTAATGGAATTTCCAGTTTTAGATTCTTGGGAAATCTCTATACTGATTTCCATAGTTATATTGCTTTAGATACACACAATATGGAGATGATTTATTTTTCACCAAGGCCTCACTGGTATTTGTTATCATTTTATTTATTGATGACAGTCATAATTTCTGGAGTTTTTTTTTAAAATTTGAACTTCTTCAATGGGCATAAAAGTTGAACATTTTAAAATTTTTAATTCTTCTTCTGAAAAGTGTTTATTATTTTTCAATTGCCTGTATTTTATTGAGTCTTTTATGTGGAAAGTCTATTTTTTGAGTTCTGTGTATATTCTAGGTATTAGTCCTCTGTCAAAGAAATAGTTGGCAAATTTTATTTCCCATTCTGTAGACGGTCTTTTGATTCATGGAAGTTTGCTTTGCTGGGAAAAAGTTTTTAATTTGACATGATACTCATTTGTTCAATCTTGATGTTATTTCTTGTGCAATTGGAGTTCTTTTCAGAAAGTTTTTGCCCTTTCCTCTGTATTCAAAACTTCATGTACTGTATCTTTGAGAAGATTAAAATTTAGAGATTTCATCCATTTTGACCTAAGTTTAGTACCTCTGGGACATGTGGGTGAAGATTCAATCTTCTGTATGTGTATAGCTGGCTTTCCCAATACCATTTGTTAGAGGCTATTTTTTGCTCACGATATATTTTTGGACCTTTTATTAGAGACCAGGTGACTGAATGTGACTAGAGTTGTTTCTTCATCCATAATTTTGTCCCAGTGGTTCATATCTCTGTTTATGTGTCAGTACCTTGCGTGTGTGTGAGTGTGTGTTTTATCAGTTTAGCTTTATAATATAATTTGAAATCTGAGATGGTGATGCCTCTTGCCTTGTTCTTCTTGCCCAGCATTGTTTTTGCTATTCTGGTCTGTTCTGGTTCCATATAAATTTTAAGACTATATTCTCTAGTTCTGTGAGAAAGGTTTTTGGTATTTTGATAGAGATTGCATTAAATCTATAAATAAGTTTGCTAGTATGGCCATCTTTAGAAAATTCTGCTATTCCAAGAACAAGGCAGGCACCCTGCCACCTGGAATATCTTCGAAGCCTGCACCAGACTGAAAACTGCCCTGGACTGCTTCTGCTGGGCCCGCCCTCCCACCTGGAACATGAGAAGACCTCAGCAGGCTCCAGTTAGTGTGAAAATTTGGAACTTTGCTCTAGGGCAGCGAACCTTGGACTACAGCCCATTAACTCTACCAGTGTGGTATGTAAAAAGATTGGAATACATATAAAAATGTTAGGGCTGCCCCGAACCACCACTGAGGGCTGCTCTGCCACCAGGAACATCAGATCTCAGCGGGCTCCAGTTAGTGTGAGAAAATTTGGAACTTTACTCTGAGGTGGCGAATTTTGTACTACAGCGAATTACCTGTGTTAGTGTAGTGAGTATACCCATAAAATAGAGGTATAAAGGGGATAAATAGGGCCAGTGGTAAAACCCTCTCCAAATAACTGTAAGATTTGGTGTTTCTGAAAAGAGTGTGTGTGATCCCCTCCTACACATTGAAAACTCCAAGCAGAGTAAAAATGACAAAATGAAAAAGCAAAATGCAGTCTCATACATACAGTTCACCAGAAGCAAGTATAGGAGACATTGAAATAGAGGACCCCAAAAGCAACATACCAGGAATCTCTGAAAAGATAGTGAGTGAAATAAAAAAAAAACTGTATCAGGCTATAGAGGAAATCAAATTAAAAGTATTCTCCCATCTAAAGATAGAAATAACAACTTTAGTAAAGAGTTGTTGAATGCAGCTAAAGAAGAACTAGAGAAAAAAGTACATGAGCATGGGAAACTGATTGAAACTTTGAATGAACAATATAGAAAACAAGCAGAATTCATGAAACAAGCTCGAAGAGACATTCAAGAAACAAAAAATTCTATTGAAAGCATGCAAAATTGCCTAAAGGAAGCTGAGGATAGGATTTTGGACCTTGAGGACAGGATCACAGTTAGTGATCAGGAAAGGACAGAACTTTTAAAAATAACAAAGCAGCATGAAATGACAATCCAGAAGATTCATGATGATGCCAAGAGCAACAATATAAGAATAATGGGCATTAGAGAAGCTACAGGAGTCCAGGCAAATGACATATGTAAAGTATGTACAGAAATAATAGCAGAAAATTTCCCAAACATGGAGAAAGAATCTTATGTACAGATAAGTGCGGCATATAGAACACCAAATAGTCACAAGCAACATAAATCCACAACCAGACACATAATAATTAAGATCTCAGACATACAGCATAAAAATAGAATATTAAAAGCTGTCAGAGAAAAGACACAACTCACCTATCAAGGAAAGCCCATTAGAATCACGGCAGACTTTTCAGCACAAATCCTCAAATCAAGAAGAGCTTGGAGTAAGGTATTTCAAACCCTGAAGGAGAACAACCTTCCACCCAGACTGATGTACCCAGCAAAACTTTCATCCAAATTTAATGGAGAAACAAGATACTTCCATGACAAGGAAGGAATTCATGTCCACCAAGCCAACCCTAGAAAGAGTACTGAAAGACATACTAGACAGAGGCAAAAATGACCACAATCCCCAAAACAACAACAGACAGAAACCACCAGGTAGGATAAGCAATGAAATAAGAGGAAAAGTGGAAAGAAACAACTGGAACATAACATGGCAAAGTCGAGCCAGTACATATCAGTGATATCCATAGACATAAATGGCCTCAATTCACCTATAAAAAAATAGATTGACAGAATGGATCAAGAAACAGAACCCCACAATATGCTATATACAAGAAACACATCTGACCCAAAAGGAAACTCATAGATTAAAAGTCAAAGGATGGAAAACAGTATTCCATACAACAAGAACCCAGAAAAAAAGCAGGGGTAGCTATTCTATTTGCAGACAACATGAACTTCAAACCTAAAATGATGAAAACAGATAGAGAAGGTCACTACATACTTGTTAGTGTTAAAATTCAAGAGGAAGAATGAACAATTATAAATACATATGCGTCAAATACAGGAGTATCCAACTATATAAGACAGATACTAATGGACATGAAAAACCAAATACACAGGAACACAATTACAACAGGAGATCTTCACAGCCCATTGTCACAGAGAAAGATCAACTAGACAAAAAGTCAGGAAAGAAATAACAGAACTGAATCATACCTGTGAGCAATTGGACTTATTGGATGTTTACAGAGTGTTCCACACAACCACATCAGAATACACATTCTTCTCAGCTGCACATGGGACATTCTCCAAAATGAACCATATATTATCCCATAAAACATTCTTAAGTAAATACAAAGTTATTGAAATCATATCATGCATAATATCTGACCATAGTGAAATGAAATTGGAAATTAATGGCAAAAGAAATTGTAAAACCTACATAAATACATGTAGATTAAATAACAGCTTTTTGAACAACCAGTGGACTGCAGATGAAATTAAAGAAAAAATAAAACAATACCTACAATTCAATGAAAATATAGAAACAATATACTGTAATCTGTGGGATGCAATGAAAGCAGTCTTAAGAGGGAAATATAGAGCAATATACTGTCATATCAAGAAAACAGAACGAGAACAAATAAACAACCTAATGCTCCATCTCTAGTAAAAGAAGAGCAAGCTAAACCTAAAGCTCATAGAAAAGACGAAATTGTAAAGATTAGAGCAGAAATCAATGCAAGTGAAACTAAAAAAACAATACAAAGTATTAATGAATCACAAAGCTGGTTTTTTGAGAGAATCAACAAAATTGACAAACCCCTAGCTAACCTTATCAAGAGAAAGAAAGAAAAAAACCCAAATTCATGCAATAAGAACTGAAAAGGGAGAAATTACTACAGATCACATGGAAATTCAAAAGCTCATGAATACCTACTTTGAAAATCTCTCTCACATAGAGTGGAAAACACAGAGGAAATAGATTTCTAGAAACATATGAATTACCAAAGCTCAACCAAGAAAATATAGCAATTTTGAACAATAGCAATTTTCAGCTATTGAAAAAATGAAAATGTAATAAAAAACTTACCAACAAAGAAAAGTCCAGGTCATGATGGATTCACAGCTGAATTTTACAAGAAATTTAGAGAAGATTTGATGCCAGTACTCCTTAAACTCTTCAATGAAATTTAGAAAAAAGCAATCCTCCCTAAATCATTCTTGGATGCAAGTATTACTCTGATACCAAAAGCAGAGAAAGATCCAAACAAAAAAAAGAAGTATAGGCCAATCTCACTAATAAACACTGATGCAAAGATTCTCAACAAAATACTGGCAAATAGAATGCAGCAAATCATCAAGAAGATTATACATCATGACCAAGTGGGGTTCATTCCAGGATTGCAGGGATGGTATAACATAAGCAAATCAATAAATGTAGTACACCACATCAACAGAGCCAAAAACAAAAACCACATGGTCATCTCAATAGATGCAGAAAAAGCTTTTGACAAAGTCCAACACATGTTCATGATAAAAACTCTTCAGAAACTCAGAATACACAGGGTCTACCTCAACCTTAGGGCAATCAGACAAGAGAGAGAAATAAAAGGAATAAAGATAGGAAAGGAAGAAGTTAAATTATCACTATTTGCAGATGACATGATACTCTATATAGAAGACCCAGAAAACTCCATTAAAAGACTGCTAGAGGTAATAAACAAGTTCAGCAGTGTAGCTGGATACAAAGTCAATGCTCAAAAATTAATAGCATTCCTGTACACAAACAAAAAATTCACTGAGAGAGAAATTATGGAAATATCCCCCTTTACAACAACATGTGAAAAAAATGAAATACTTAGGAATCAACCTAACTAAAAATGTAAAAGACCTATATGCTGAAAATTATACTATGCTGAAAAAGGAGACTGAAGAGAATATTAGAAAGTGGAAGGACATTCCTTGCTCTTGGTTAGGAAGAACCAACATCGTGAAAATGGCCATACTCCCAAAACTGTTATACAGATTTAATGCAATCCCAATCAAAATACCATTGACATACCTTGCAGATCTAGAGAAAACACTCCTAAAATTCATTTGGAAACTGGAGAAACCTAGAATAGCAAAGGCAATCCTAGGTAACAAAAGCAAGGCAGGAGGCATCTCAATTCCTGATTTGAAACAGTACTATAAAGCCACAGTGATAAAATCAGCTTGGTACTGGCAAAGAAATAGACCTGAGGATGAATGGAACAGATTGGAAGATGCAAGCACAGCTACAAAGACACTCAGCCACCTGATATTTGACAAAGGGGCTAAATATGTCCACTGGAAGAAGGACAGTCTCTTTAATAAATGGTGTTGGAAAATTTGGCTCTCTACATGCCAAAGACTGAAACTATATCCATGCATATCACTATGCACAAAAATAAAGTCTAAATGGATCAAAGACCTCAATATTAAAACAGAAACACTAAATCTACTGGAAGACAAGGTAGGTAGAAGTCTTGGAGACATAGGGGTAGGCAGAGAATTTATGAACCAAATGCAAACTGCACGGGAAACACTTCAAAGAATCAACAAATGGGATCTCACATTATTGAAAAGTTTCTGCACTTCAAAGGAAATCACCAACAGAGTGAAAAGAAAACCAACAGAGTGGGAAAGAAGTTTAACTAGCAAGCCCTCAGGAAAAGAAGTTATATCCAGAGCATATAAAGAATTGAAAAACATCAAGCCCCCCAAATTCAAAGACCCTCTCCAAAAATGGGCATCTGAGATGAACATGCAGTTCTCAGGTGAAGATATACAAGTGGCAAATAAATACATGAAGAAATATTCACCATCACTGGTCATTCGAGAAATGCAAATTAGAACAGCATTGAGATTCCACCTTACTCTGGAAAGAATAGATGCCATCAAGAAATCAGCTGATAACAAATGTTGGCCAGGCTGTGGGGAAAAAGGAACATTGCTCCACTGTTGGTAGGAATGTAGACTGGTGCAACCATTATGTAAATCCATATGGAGAATTCTCAGAAGAGTAGGATTGGAAGCCCCATTCAAGCCAGCTACCCCCTTCCTGGGTATTTTCCCCAAAGAACTGGAAAGTTCATATCACAGTGATATATGTGCACCTATGTTCATAGCTGCACAATTTGTGATAGCTAAATCCTGGGAACAACCAAGATGCCCATCAACTGCAGAGTGGATGAAAAAATGTGGCATTTTTATGCAATGGAATATTACTCAGCTATAAAAAGGATGACCTTGAGGCCTTTATAGGCAAATGGAGACTATCCTCATTAGTGAAGTAAATAGGAATCATATTTATAAATACTATATTGTGTTTCTAGTGTAGAACTACAAGTGTAATAAAACCAAGATGTGTAATTGCTATTGTAAAAAAGAGAGGAAAAGAAAGTGCTCTAAGGGATATAACTGCATGTATGTTTGAGTGTGCAAAATAGATGACCATATTGCTGAATCTTTGCTGGATCTTCGAGAAGAACTGTTTGTAATCTGACTGTTTGAATATTTACTATGTACCCTTTATCTTTGTAAATTGAACAACTGCATCCAGGATGACAGTATGTAATTTATAAATTAGTTATTTCTTAGTGGGGCTTTTTTCACTCTTCTTTTTCCTTCTTTCTTTTAGAATTCTGTATTGTTTCTACCCCTTTTTCTGTTTTGTTTCTTTTTCTCTTCTCTTTAAATAAAATTTAAAAAATGTATAATTGCTATTTTTAAAAGAGGAAATAGGAAGTGCTATAAAAAATATAGCTGCATGTATGTTTAGGTGTGTGGGATTGATGACCATATTTCTAGATTCTTGTTGGATTGTTGAACAGATCTGTTTGTACTCTCACTGCTTTAGTGTCCACTTTGTGTGCTTTAATTCTGTAACTTGAATGACTATTTCTAAAAGAACAATATGTAATGTATCAACTAGTGATTTCTTACTGTTTATCTTCTTTTCTTGAAATTCTATAATATTTCTACCTTTTTCCTGTTTTTGTCTCTTTAAATAAAAAAAATTTAAAAAAAAGAATAAGGATATGTTTTCCATTTTCTGATGTTCTTTTTCATCTCCTTTTTATTAATATTGTAGTTTGCATTGTACACATTTTTCATTTACTTGATTAAGTTAATTTATTAATATATATTTTTCTTGATGCCATTGTTCATGATATTATTTTCCTAATATCTTTCTCAATGAGTTCATTATTATGTATATGAATAATATTCATTTTTGTGTGTTAAGTTTGTATCCTGCTACCCTACTGAATTTGGTTATAAATGCTAAGAAACTTTGGTGTGGAATATTTTGGGTGTTTTATGCAGAAGATAATGTCATCTGTTCATAATGATAATGTTGGCATCAGGGTTTACAGGGGAAATTTTAATATTGGACACATAATTTATAGGATTGTTTTAAAATATTCATCCACAAATCAAATGCAGAGAAGTACAGGAGATTGGTCCAAATACTGGACAACTCCCCTGAAAAGAAACATAGCCATCTTCAGAGACAATGAGGTTCTGAGCTCCTCTGATGTGAAAACAGCTCAGTCCATATCAGGAAAAGCAGTGAACAATATTCTCCCGGAGAATCAACAGCAGCACACCATCTTCCCCTCCAGTTCTACTTTTATGCTGTTGACAACAATCATCAAGGGGACATCCACACCTAAAACCATGCTGGTTTAGTTCAGCTGGGTTTTCCAAGTTGATCATTAGTTAATCCACCACAGATAAATTAAATTATTACTCTCTACTAACTCCCTATTTTGTTTTTTTCTCTTGTTTATTACTTTGACTAATATTTTACATATTACATTGAACCAGAGTGGGGATAGTGGACATCCATATCTTGTTTCTGATTTTAGTGGAAAATCCTTCAACTTTTTCACATGTCTGAAGATCTGAGTAGTAGTTTCTCATAAATGGCTTTTATCACAATAATTTTTAAGAAGATACTAATAATCATCTATATTTTGCCTGTGTCTGGTATAATTTTGCATTTTTTCATTTCTAATTCATTGATTTGGGTCTTTTTTCATTGTATGATAATATTGTCCTTTTTGTTTATTCTTTTGAAGAACCAACTCTGTAGCTCATTGAGTCTTTGTATTGATTTTGTCTCCATTTCATTAATTTTTGCTCCGATCTTTATAATTTACTTCTTTGTAGTTGTGGATTGGGGTTGTTCCTGTTTTTCTGGACCTTGAGATGCATCATTAATTTATTTATTTGGACTCATTCTATTTTTCTGGCGTGGGCATTCATCCCTGAATCTTCCATCTTAGTACTGCTTTCATGTGTCCTATAAATTCTGATATATTGTTCAAACATTATTATTTGATTCTCTGTTACTTGTAATCTTTCAAGTGTATATTATGTAATTTTCATATAAATGCATAATTTCTGTGATTTCTTTTGCTATTGATTTCTAGTTTCATTTCACTGTAATTTGAGCATATAATCACTGGCATCAATATTGTCTTCTAGTTCTGACATTCTGTCTTCACATTGGTTACTTCTGTTTCCCATACATTCAATAAAAATTTAATCTCATGGATTTCTCTTTGTATCTTTTCATAGAGTCCAATTGTTTGCTAAATTGATTATTGATATTTTGTATAATTGTTTTATCTCAACTAGTTTTTCTTATTTTCTTTTGTAAACTCATTGATCACTCCATTTAAGTCAACTTTTTGATCTGATGTGAGCTCTTTATGCATCTTAATCATGAGTTGTTTTTAATTTTCCTTTATTGTCATTTCAAATAATTTGGTTATGTAGCCTTTTATGTACTGTATATCAATATTCCATGGTCATCTTTGTTGGAGTTGGGAGTTTTGGGAGGCCTTCTGTTGCTTTTTTTTTTAAATCTATCATTATAGGTATTAATATAAAAATAAAGTGAATATCATCACAATGTGAATATTTATTAAATACAGTAACTGTGTCTGCAAAGGAATTCAATAGTAACAGCACAGAGTTAACTAAATATTTAACAACAATAAAATGTACTTGTAGCAGTAAAGATAAATGGAGTGGAATGTGGGAAGATTGAGAAAGAAAAACATTAAAAATAAAAGAATGCCAAGAAGAAGAAAAAAAGTGAGGTAAAGGATTCTATTAAGAAGTAAAACAAAATTAATACAATTAGATTAAAAATAATTAAAATGATCAAACAAGAAAAGAGAACAGAGAGCAATGTTTAAAAAAAAGAAAAACTAATGAGAAAAAAAGAAAAATTTAAAAGATAGTAGACAGCAAAAAAGGAAAAATAACCTCAATAGAAAAACAAAAGAGAGTCTAAAAAACTCCTGTCTTTGAATGAGTCTATTCTTTCCATGATCTACCGTCTTGGTATGTGAATGCTGGACCTATCGTCCCTTTTCTGCTGAACACTGGCAGTCAATGGTACCTGCCCTAAGACTGTAGTCAGTCCTTCAGATCACACTTTCCATCTTCCATTGTGCACCCCAGGTCACAGTTTGCTTTGCTTTGTTTTTGCCCTGTGAATTTATGGGACAACTCCTCCAATCCAGAGGCTCCTCTGTGTACTCCAAGCCATAGCAGTCTATATGAGAGCTATATCCTTACTCACATTGGTAGAGGAGGTGCACAAACACAGTGCTGATTTAGAAAGTGGAGTTAAGGGTGTCAAGCTCTTTGTATGGCTTATATCATCACACTGAGACTCAGACCCTCTGTAAGCTGTACAAGCCTGGCCTGGTTACTCAGAATGGAGGGTGGGAATATCACACTCCTCCTGGCCAGCTTAAGTGTCTCAGGATGTGTATGTCCAGCCATGACCTCTCCAAAATTCTCCTGTGAATATCTATCAATTCACCATGAAGGGTGACACCAGAATCTCCAGAGAATGGCCACTCTCTGGTTGCTCTGGGTTCAGCATCAAACTATTAACTCTTTCCTACAAATGGCTCCTGATGAACTCTCTGAAATATGGCAAGCATTGCATTGAACTTTCTCCCCAACTTCATCCTGCTTCCACCTCTCTTTGGACTTACCTTAAATTAGTGGAGGCAGGTACCCCCCACCCTGGGAGCCAGATGAGACACCAAGTCTGTGCTGTGCTCTCCATAGTTTCTCCAGAGTTTTCAATCTTTCCATCAACTCCTTCCAAATTTCCTTAGATTCACATCTTTCCTCCTATCTTCTTTCCCACTGTTGTGTGTTATAGGTGTTCTGAGTATATGACCTAGAGAAATTGCTCTTCACTGACAGTTGTTACTTTTTTTTTCTAAAACACATTTCTTAAGCATCTCTCAGTTTTCAACACTGTTTGTGGTTAATTTTTTTGAGTTACACATATACTCTAGGTATTTGTTCTACATTAGCAGAAAGAACAATCCATTCTGTAGGTTGATTTTCACTCTGTTGGTTATTTCCTGTGCTGTAAATTTTTCAAATTTTATATAATTCCATTTGATGAGTTTCAGTATTGTTTTCTAGGTTGTGGAACTCTGTTTTAGAAACTCTTTCCTTTGTTTGTGTCTTCAGATATTTACCTTATGTCATCTACTAACAGTTTCAAATTTTCTGTTTTTATATTTAGGTCTTAGATACATTTTTCCTAGACAGAACTAATACTGATAAAATATCCATATTGCCAAAGTAATCTTTGAATTTAATTCAGTCCCTATTAAAATAACAGCTGCATTCTTCAAAAAATTTAAAAATAATCCTAAAATTTGCGTGAAACTAGAAGAGACTCCAAATAGTCACAGTCAAAAAAGCCATCATCAGGAAAAATATGAAAGCATACAATTAAACACAAACAGGCATGCATACACAAAAAGTAATAGGTGTCAATGTATTGGATTTTAACATTATGTTGTAAGTCAATAGTAGCAAAAATAGCATAGCACAGGTGCAAAAATTAGACATGTAGATAATAGAATAGAACATTAGAGACAAAAACAGTTCCATGCACCTTCAGACATGAGAGTTCTGCCAAAATGCTCAAACATACACATTGGAGAAAAGATAGCCTGTTTAACAAATGGTGCTGGGAAAACTAGTTGTTAAAATACAAAAGATTTGATGAAGATTGAAGATCAGTGCTCATCAGCTAATACTAAAATCAACAAAGATCATGGAAATATTTATTTTTCTATAATTTTCAGATTGTTGCAATTCAATTAAGATTGACAAACAGTCTAAAAATACTTATATAGTGCCTAATATTCATTTCTGTGTTTTTCTTAAGATTCAATTTCTATTGAATTCCAAAGAAGTATATTACCAATATGTTGTAGAAGGTAAGGAAGTAACAAGCTGTTATTTAGCTTTATGCTACATGAAGCTAAAGCAGATAAAATGCAAACTAAATTTTATTTTAATAAGAAAAAAGACAGGTGAAATAGAAAGGGGAAATAAACTAATGTTAAGTAAAATCATTCAGAAAAAAAATACCTGAGACTTAAATTAAGAATTAAGAATCTGACACAGAGAAGAAAATCACATTTGGGTTGAAGGTGCAGCAAGTACCCACAGCTCAAATTAAGAAAGAACATAGCTTAATTATTGAAAGAACAGCAGTGTGACAAAGATGTAATGAGAACGAGAATGGTTTACTATGTGTGAGATTAGAATGTTGTCAATTATTTGAAGCCTTGGAGGCCATTGGAAGTATTTGTCATCATGCCATGGAAACAGCTCTTGTCACTGTTGCACAACACTTCTTGAAGGAATCATCAGACCCCCTTCCCCCCACACACTCACAGCTTTTTGGTTGTGACTATTTTGGGTCTCTTCTGGTTCCACATAAATTTTAGGACATTTTTTATTTGCTTGAAGAATGTTGCTGGTATTTTAATAGGGATTGGATTAAATCCAAAGGTTGCCTTTAGTAATATGGATATTTTATATCTATATAATATCTATATTTAATAATATAGTAATATATAATTTATATTTAGTAATATAGATATTTTATGTATAGGTTTTAGGAAAAAATGTATCTAAGACCTAAAGAATATGAAGTTTTGAGAAGATTTTCAAGGGGCTGAAAGGAATAGGTAAAGTTATGAACTTTTTTTATTAAGGTAGAGTTTTTTGGGTATTATAAAAAGAATTGATTGGAGTTAGGCTAGAATTGAAGAACAGATCTGATAAGAGTGATTTGTACTAACTGAAGCAAAAATTAATGATGGCAGAATTAAAATGTTGGAAGTAGAGATAGAAGAGTACAGTATGCAAAGAATGGCTAAAGCATCTGTTATGACAATTTTGGTGAGTTTTTGTGTTAGTGTGTTGAAGAATCTGGGACATCACTTTTGAAGATCACTATTATCCATAAAATTCAGTCTTCTCCTTTTTTGTCATGGCATAGTGGAAACATCCAAAAACCCTGGTTTTAGCCCCTTGAAAATCTTGTCAAAACTTCATATTCTTAGGTCTTAGATACAGTTTTTCCTAAAATCTATACATAAAATATCTATATTACTAAATATAAATTATATATTACTATATTATTAAATATAGATATTATATAGATATAAAATATCCATATTACTAAAAGCAACCTTTGGATTTAATCCAATCCCTATTAAAATACCAGCAACATTCTGGTATATGCAAATATGGAGAACAGACAGAGATATTTGTTTGTGAATCATCAGACAAAAGATAATATACAAATCTATGAGAAATAATTAAAATGATCCATGTAGAAAACAAATACAGAGGAGGAAAGACAGATGCAATTTGTGCACTAGGAAATTCAAAGCATTAAAAAACAAATAGGAGCTCAGTTAAAAGGACAGTGATAAATCAGTGAAGAAGGTAAATCTGAAAAAAATCTTGAAATATAAGAAATAACAACTTCCTGAGGCTGGAAGAATAATAGAATCTGATGGCAGTTGGGATAAAATGAGCTGAACATGAAGAAGTGTTGTGCAACAGTGTCAAGTGCTGTTTCCATGACACAATGAGAAATAGTGCCATTAAGAGATAATGGTCAAGAAAGGGAAGAAGTTGACTGCAAATGTAATATAATAAGCTTCTGTTATATAGAGGAAGGAAATATTCCAAATGAAAAGTTCTTTGTAGCCTTCTTTTCAACTAGTATAGCTTTATTATTTATCAAGTATTCTTCCTCATAGGATTTATGGAATATTCTCCTTCATTTATGATGGGGTTGCTTACAGATAAGCACATTGTAAGTTGAAAATGCTGAAAACAATGAAAATTCCATCTTATTAACACAGCATACTGACCAGTATCAGGTGTCTCATCTCAGGATCTGCTGACTGATTGGGCCATAGCACCAGGTTGGGCACTAACTTCCAGACAATATAATACCATGCAACACTAACTTATGAAAATATTAGTGTTCAAATTTCAAAATACAGTAAAAATTGAATACATGGCACTCAGGCAACTCATTGCCTAGTTATCTTGAAATCATGAAATGGTTTAAAAAGAATTACTTTAAATTATACATTCTTGGATCTAGTCCATGTTATTTTGTTTCTAGTAATGAAATGCAAAAACTACAACCATAGTGCAAAAAAACTATGTGTTTGGACCAGAAAAATAGTGTAAACATGTTTGTGATTTCAAGAAACAAGCTACATAAAGATCAAGAAATTCCTAAAATTGGCACAGTGGTGCACATGTGTAATCCTAGCATTATAGGAAGAGGATCATAAGTTTGAACCTTGCCTGGGTAACACAGCAATTTAGTGAGATCCTGTCTCAAAATACCTAAGTAAAAATAAAGTGAGGGGGAGCTGGACGTGTAGATCAGAGCAAAGGTTCTAGGTTCAATTCCAAAAACTGAAAATTGTACACTAACAGAACAATTCAAAACATGGGATTCCTGACTTTAAGAAGTCTAGGCATTAATAGAAAGTCCTCCCATTTTAATTTTTAAAAGTCTACTAAATCATGTATATTATGTAATATGATATGGACTATTGAAAGCTAATCATTTTCAATAAAATATAATAAGATTTTAAAGAGCATGGATACTAGTTTTTCATCTTTGTTGCATGTAATCCATAGTAAGTTGTCAGGGAAATGTTGATGGACGGGTGCAGTGATGGATAACAGAGGTGTATATTGGGTGGGAATAGAAAATGTAACATGAACAAATAAAAAGAGTTCAGAAGAACTTTTCACTGTGAGAAAAGAGCTTATTTGCATAATGTGATTAGTAAAATGGTGCTGGCTGAACCAGAAACCCCATGGGGGATGGATACTGTGGTTTAGGACAACCTCAGAAAAATTATATAGGCAAACTGAGGATGACTTTAAATATTGTTCTGCAATTAAGGTCATACCATCAAAACCTTTAAGCAATATAATAAACTGGAAAAATGCCTTTTAGAATGATAATATAAGAGCTAGGCATGGTGGTTCACACCTGTAATCCCTGCACTTGGGAGGCTGAGGCAAGAGGATTGTTGCAAGTTCAAGACCAGCCAGGGCTACAAAGTGAGCTCAAGGCCATCCTGAACTGCATAGCGAGACCTGTTCAAAAAAAAAAAAAAAAAAAAAAAAAAGAATGATAATATAAGCAATATTTGAACATCAACAAAGTGACACACCAGAACAGTTAAGACACCTTTTATTGTGTTTTTGTTGTTGTTGCTTTTTTATTTATTTATTTATTTATTTTGAGACAAGATCTCACTATGTCATTCAGGGAGACCTTGAACACACTATGGAGCCCAAGCTGGTTTTGAAACTTCAGTGATTTTTCTGCTTGCAATCAGATGTTCTTACTTCCATAACAATACTGGGAGGCCCAGGGGCAATATCTTTGCCACAGCCCAACACCAAAGGAAGGGGGACTGATCTAGGCAAATATTAAGTGCTGGGATTAGAGCGTGTGCCAGCATACTCATCCTGCTTTTTATTTTTGAAGCTTGAACATTAGCAGAATGACAAACAGCAAATTTAAAGAAGATGTAAAATTCAAATTAAACATTATCAGCTAGAAGTTCATTTGAAATAATGTAGTATCCATTTCAGTTCTAAAATACAAACCTTGGTTTTGGAAAAGAAATGTTACACAATGCATGTAAATAACATAATTATGAAACCACCTTGCAGAAACTGGGAACTCCAACCAGTGGCATACATGGGTCTGGGCTAGACCTGGGACCCTCACATAACCCCTGCCATCCTGGCAGATGACTTCACACACCTGGGAACTCCAGCCAGTGGTGCATGTGGGGCTGGGCTAGACCAGGTCACCTCCCACGACCTCTGGGAGCACCTTGCAGAACCCAGAAACTCCAGCCAGCAGCATGGGTGGGTCTGGGCCAGAACTGGGCCCCTCCCATGTTCTTGCAGTCCTGACCACCCACCTCAGGACCTAGGAACTCCAGCCTCTGATGCATGCCTCCATAGTCCCAACACTGCCATCAGAGACCCTCCCACCTGCTAGACCTAGTATTTCTGTTGATCTTTGGCTCCCACAATGCCCCCCCAGAACCTTGGACTGCAATGGGCTAACCATGCAATATCAAGGAGAGACTCAGTAATCTCTCATGCAAACAGAAGAACTCAGCAGGCTTCCATCAATGAGGTGAGTTTGCCCCTAAAATAGGAATAGAGTTTACCACCTTCAGTGGGTAAACAAGAATAACAGCAAAGCCCCCTCCAGAAGTAGGCCATTGACAAGTTTGGCAAGTTGGGTGGGTGAGTTCCTCCTCCACATAGAGAATATGAAGTAGGTTGAGGAGGGTGCCAGTAAGGCCTTCCCCAACCTGTAGAAAATTAAGGGGGCAAGTAGGACACCCAGAGACACAGTAGGGTCCCAGCCAAAACGAATACTATAAACAGGGAGAAGTGGTGATGCTGAACAGCCTGAAGACATAATAACAGCAGGAAGTAGGGGTTAATTTCCATAAGATCTCCTAGGCTTGTCAGCCTAGGAAGAATATAGGACTTACCCAACAGGCTCTGCAGGGGGAATCCAGGTGACTGTTCCACCTCTTCACTGTGAAACCCAGCAACTGGACAAACATCAACCTTACAGTAAGGCCCCAAGGTACACACTACCAACAGTTGACACTAGTGGGATTGAAGGACCAAATATTAACCCAAAAAGGGAAAATGGCAAAACAAAAAAGCAAAATGCAATCTCAAACATCTAGTCCATCAAGAGCAGGTACAGGAGGCAATGAAATAGAGGACTTCAAAAGTAACACATCAGAAATATCTGAAAAGATACCAAGTGAAATAAAAAACAGCAACTCCATGAGACTATAGAGGAAATCAAATTAGAAGTAATCTCTCATGTAAAGACAGAAATAATAACCATAGTAAAGGAGTTTCTCAGCACAGTTAAAGAAGAAGTAGATAAAAATGTACAGGAGCACAGGAAACTGATTGAAACCTTGAATGAACAATATAGAAAACAAACAGAGTTCATGAAACAAACTCAAAGCCAAGAAACAAAAAATTCTATTCAAAGCTGGCAAAACTGTTTAAATGAAGTTGAAGATAGAATTCAGGCCTTGAGGACAGGATCGCAATTAGTGACCATGAAAGGATAAAATTTTAAAAATAACAAAGAGGAATGAATGAACAATGCAGCAGCTTTAAGATGATGACAAGAGAAACAATATAATACTAATAGGCATCAGAGAAGATGCAGGAGTCAATGCAAATGACATAACTAAACTATTCACAGAAGTAATATCAAAAAATTTCCCAAACATGGGGAAAAATCTGATATGCAGAAAAGTGAGGCATATACAACACCAAACAATGACAACAAACATAAATCTACACGAAGACATATAATAATTAAGATCCCAGATACACAGCGTAAATACAGAACACTAAAAGCTGTTAGTGAAAACACACAAATTACCTATTGAGGAAAGCCTATTAGAATCAAAGCAGACTTTTCAGCACAAAGTCTCAAGTCAAGACAGGCTTAGAGTGAGGTATTTCAAGCTCTGAAAGAAAACAACTTTCAACCCAGAATGATGTACCCAGCAAAAATTTCATTCAAATTTAATGGAGAAACAAGATATTTCCATGACAAAGAACAACTGAAGAAATTCTTGTCCATCAAGCTGATCCTAGAAAAAGTATTAAAAGGCACACTAGATAGTGATAAAAATGACCACAATCACCAGAATAATAACAAAAAGAAATGACCAGGTAGGGCAAACAATTAAACAAGGGGAAAAAGCAGGAAGCAAACAACTGGAACATAACATGGCAAAGTCAAGCCAGAACATATCAGTGATATCCATAAATGTAAATGGCCTCAATTCACCTATCAAAAGAAATGGATTGACAGAATGGATCAAGAAACATGACCCCACAATATTCTGTATACAAGAAATAATTGGCTCAATAGACACTCATAGATTAAAAGTCATAGGATGGAAAACAGTGTTCCATGCAGCAGGAAACAAGGAAAAATCAGGGGTAACTCTTCTATTTGCAGACAATGTGAACTTCAAGCTTAAAATGATTAAAAGAGATAAAGAAGGTAATTACATACTTATTAGTGGAAAAATTCACAAGGAAGAACTAACAATTATAATTATACATGCACCAAATATAGGAGCACTCAAATATATAAGACAAATACTGATGGAGATGAAAAACCAAATATTTAAGAACACAATTATAACAGAGGACCTTAATACCCCATTGTCACAAAGAGATAGATTAACTAGAAAAAAGTCAGCAAAGAAATAATAAAACTGAATCATACCTGTGAGCAATTGGACATAGTAGATGTTTACAGTGTTCCACCCAAGCACATCAGAATACACATTCTTCTCAACTGTGCATGGGACATTCTCAAAAATAGACCATATATTATCCCATAAAACATTCTTAAGTAAATACAACATTCTTAAGTATTGAAATTATTCTATGTGTAATATCTGACCATAGTGCAATGAAATTGGAAATTAATGGCAATAGAAATTGCAAAACCTGCATAAATACATGGAACTTAAATAATAACCTTCAGAACAAGCAGTGGGCTACAGATAAAATTAAAGAAGAAATAAAAGAACTACCTACAATCTGTGGGAAGCAATAAAAGAGGTCTTAAGAGGAAAATATATAGCAATAAACTGTTATATCAAGAAAACAGAATGAGCACAAGTAAACAACATAATGCTTCCTCTCAAGCTTCTAGAAAAACAAGAGTGAGTTAAGCCCAAAGCTCATAGAATAGAGGAAACTGTAAAGATTAGAGCAGAAACCAATGCAATTGAAACAAACAAACAAACAAACAAACAAACAAAAACACAAAGAATTACTGTATCAAAGAGCTGGTTTTTTGAGAGAATAAACAAAATTGACAAACCTCTAGCTAACTTTATCAAGAAAAAGAAAGAAAAAACCAAAATTCATGCAGTAGGGACTGAAAAGAGGGAAATTACTACAGATCTCATGAAAATTCAAAAGACCATGAATACCTACTTTGAAAATCTCTACTCACATAGAGTGGAAAACTCAGAGCAAATGGACAGATTTCTAGAAACATATGAACTATCAAAGCTCAACCAAGAAGATATAACAACTTTGAATAACCCAATATCAGCATTGAAATTGAAAATATAATTAAAAACTTACCAGCAAAGAAAAGCCCAGGTCCTGATGGATTCACAGCTGAATTCTACAAGAAATTTAGAGAAGATTTGATGCCAATACTCCTTAAACTCTTCAATGAAATTGAAAAGGAAGTAATCTTCCCTAAATCATTCCTGGAGGCAAGTATTACTCTGATACCAAAACCAGAGAAAGACCCAACCAAAAAGGAGAACTGTAGGCATATCTCACTAATGAACATTGATGCAAAGATTCTCCATAAAATACTAACAAATAGAATGTAGCAAATCATCAAGAGTATTATATATCAAGACCAAGTGGGATTCATTCCAGGAATGCAGGAATGGTTTAACATACACAAATCAATAAATGTAATACACCACATCAACAGAGCAAAAAACAAAAACCACATGGTCATCTCAATAGATGCAGAAAAAGTTTTGAACAAAGTCCAACACATGTTCATGATAAAAACCCTTCAGAAACTTGGAATACATGGTGTTTACCTCAAGGCCATCTATGACAAAACAACAGTCAACATTATAGTAACTGGACAAAAACTGAAACCTTTCACTCTAAAATCAGAAACAAGACAAGGATGTCCACTAGCACCATTCTTATTCAATATAGTTCTGGAAATATTAGCCAGGGAAATCAGACAAAAGAGAGAAATAAAAGGAATAAAGATAGGAGATGACGAATTTAAATTATCACTATTGCAGATGACATGATACTCTATATAGAAGCCTCAAAAAACTCCATTAAAAGAATACTAGAGGTAATAAACAAATTCAGCAGAGTAGTTGGGTACAAAGTCAATGCTCAAAAATCAGTAATAATGCTGTACACAAACAAAAAACTCACCGAGAGAGAAATTATGGAAATATTGCCTTTCACAATAGCATCTAAAAAAATGACATACTTAGGAATCAACCTAACTAAGAATGTAAAATACAAATATGCTAAAAATTATGCAATGCTAAAAAAGAAGATTGAAGAGGATATTAGAAAATGGAAGGATATTCCTTGCTCTTGGCTAGGAAGAACCAACATTATGAAAATGACATTACTCCCAAACTGTTATACAGATTTAATGCAATCCAAATCAAAATACCATTAACAGCCAGGGATTTAGCTCAGTGGTTTAAGTGCCTGCCTGGCAGGGATGAGGTAGTGGGTTCAATCCCTGGAACAACAACAAAAAAAATACCATTAACATACCTCATATATCTAGAGAAAACACTCCTAAAATTCATTTGGAAATACAAGAAACCTAGACTAGCAAAGGCAATTTTAGGCAACACAGACAAGGCAGGAGGCATCTCAATTCCCGACTTGAAAATATACTACAAAGCCACACTGATAAAATCAGCATGCTATTGGCAAAGATATAGACCCGAGGATTAATGGAACAGATTAGAAGATAGAAACACAACTACAGAGACACTCAGCTACCTGATATTTGACAAAGGGGCTAAACATGTTCACTGGAAGAAGGATGGCCTCTTTCATAAATGGTGTTGGAAAAAATGGCTCTTCACATGCCAAAGACTGAAACAAGACCCATGACTATCACCATGCACAAAATTAAAGTCTAAATGGATCAAAGACCTAAATATTAAAACAGAAACATTAAATCTACTGGAAGATAAGGTAGGTAGAAGTCTTGGAGACATAGGGGTAGGCAGAGAATTCATAAAGAAAACGCAAACTGCACAGGAAATGCTTCAAAGAACCAACAAGTATGATCTCATATTATCAAAAAGTTTTTGTTCTTCAAAGGAAATCACTAACAGAGTGAAAAGAAAACCTACATAATGGGAAAGAATTTTAGCCAGCAACCCCTCAGACAAAGGACTTATATCCAGAGCATATAAAGAATTGAAAAACATCAAGCCCCTCAAATTCAAAGACCTTCTCCAAAAATGGGCATCCGAGATGAACACACAGTTCTCAGATGAAGATATACAAATGACAAATAACTACATGAAGAAATGTTCACCATCACTGGTCATTCAAGAAATGCAAATTAAAACAGTATTGAGATTTCATCTCACCCCAGAAAGAATAGCTGCCATCAAGTAATCAACTGATAACAAATGTTGATGAGGCTGCAGGGAAAAAGAAGCACTGCTCTGTTGTTGGTGGGAGTATAGACTGGTATAGCCACTATGGAAATCAGTATGGAGATTTCTCAGAAGAGTAGGATTGGAAGTTCCATTCAACCCATGTATTCCCTTCCTTGATATTTTCCCAGAAACCCTGAAAAGGTCATGTCACAGTGATATATGTGCACCAATGTTCATAGCAGCACAATTTGTAATAGCTAAATCTTGGAAACAACCAAGACGCCCATCAACTACAGTGTGAATGGAAAAGATGTGGTATTTTTATACAACGGAATATTATTCAGCTATAAAAGGGATGATCTTGAGGTCTTCATAGGTAAATGGAGGCTATTCGGGACTACCGTCATAACTGAAATAAATAAGAATCATATTTATAAATATCACATTGTGTCTCTAGTGTAAACAGTAATATGAACTTTAGGAGTACTATAATCCAAAATGTGTAATTGTTATTTAAAAAAGTGGAAGAGAAAGTGCTCTAAAGGATATAACTGGATGTATGTTTAAGTGGGTAAGATAGATAACCATATTACTAAGTTTTTGTTGGATCATTGAACAGAACTGTTTGAAGTCTCACTGTTTGAATGTCACCTTTGTATGCTCTAATTTTGTAACTTGAACAACTATTGCTAAAATGACAATAAGTGATTTATCAACTAGTCATTTCTTACTTTTTTTTGAAATTGTGTATTATTTCTATCCTTTTTTGGTTTTGCTTTTTTTCTTTTTAAAATTTTTTAAAAAATAACATGATGATATGTGAAGTCTTTTGGTTGTACTGAGTGTTTTAGAAACAGGTACAGTTTTAAAGTCAAAGAGGAAGATAAAATTATATAATCTTGAGAAGAGAAGATATTTAAATTTAATTTTTGAAATGAAAACTAGCACTGGCTCCTCCTCCCTACATCATGGGATGTGGAAATCAGCTCCAGAAAAATTCCGGGGACCAACACATCACCCCCTACCTTGGTGGGACCAAGTGACTGGAGGATCACCTCCTACATAATAGGACTCTGACTAGGGCACACATGATGGACAGGTAGGAGGGGAAGTGGAAAAGTCTAAAGCAACATTAAAAACACCAGTCAGCAGGTGATACCTTAAGTGAACCAACATTGTACTTGAGAACAGAGACACTCGGAATAGAATAAGGTGGAGAATAGGTGGAGATGGTCTCTTATTTTTTTGTAATATTTAATCTTTCTTTCTTTTTGTTTTCCTTTTTCCTTATATATTTTTCTCTTTTCTAAATGACTGAGGAAAGCTCCAGGCAAAGAAAAGTAACTCCATTCCCCAAACCCAGAGACCAAATTCAGATAGTCCCTTGGTTACTCTTTCATTCTTTCTTTTCTGCCTTTCTCTACACTTCCCCAAATCTTTCTTAATCATTCTTTGTCCTCCAGCCTTGCATATAGCTTATTTTCAGTTATCTTTGTTTATTTGCTATCCTTAAATTTCCCATTACAGCGTAAAACCACTAACAATCTCCTAATTTTATGATCAGTTCTGTTATGCTACAAAAACTTACAAGTATGAATACAGAAAACAAAATCAAATTTTTAAAAATAGTAAATGACAAGACACAGAATCCAAACACAATCTTATAACTCCAGCTCACCCAGAACAAATCCAGGAGACATGAACATAGAGAAAAATGGTAATTCTGAAACTGTAGGAACCAAAATAAAGGAACAAATCCATGAGGATATAGAGGAAATCAGACAAGAAATAATCCCTCAAGTAAAAGAAGAAATGGCAACCATGATGAAGGAAATGCATGAGACAGATTCAAACAAATATCCAGGAAATTAAAATATCTATTGAAAGCAGGCAAAACTGCTAAAGTGAAACTGAAGATAGACTTTCAGATCTTGAAGACAGGATTGTGGCTAGTGATCACAAAAGAAAAAATATATTAAAAATAATAGGAGATGAGGAAAAACAATCAAAAGTTTCAACAAGATGCAAATAAAAACAATATATCTGATAGGTGCAACCAAAAAGAAAAGAGTCAACACAAATGACATAAAAATGTATTTGCAAAAGTAATAACAGAAAATTTCCCAAACATAGGAATAGACTCTGACATACAGATAAATAGACATATAAAATTCAAAACAGCCATAACTAAAATAAATCAACCACCAGATATATAATCATGTTCCTGGAAACTGAGTCTCAAAACAATATTAAAAGCTCTTTGATAAAATATACAGATCATTTATAAGTGAAAGCCCATTAATGTCACAGTCATTATCTAAACACAAACCCTAAAGTAAAGAAAGCCTTGGAGTGAAGCATTTCAAGTCCTGAAAAATAAAATAACTTCCAACCCAGATTGATGTACCCTGAAAAGCTACTTTTTAAAATTAATGTAGAAATAAGATACTTCCATCACAAAGAAAAACTGAAGAAATTCATGGCCACCCAACCAATCCTAAAAGAGTACTTAAAAGATATTCTAGACAGAGATCCATGCTACAGGAACTCAAAAAAAAAAAAAAACAGTGGGGGTAGCTATTCTGTTTGCGGACCATGTGAACTTTAAACCAAGAATGGTCCAAAGAGATAAAGAAGGTCACTACATAATAGTTAGGGGAAAACTTCAAGACAAAGAGATAACAATCTTAAATATATATGCACCAAATTCCAGAGCATACAGCTACACAAAGCAAGTATTAACAGAAATCAAAAATCAAATAGGCAGTAACACAATTGTAACAGACCTTAACACACCATTGACACAAAGGGATAGATCAACTAGACAGAAAATTAGCAAAGAAATAACAGAACTGAATCACACCTGTGAGCAAATAGATTTGATAGATGTATACAGAGTGTTCTATCCAACAACATCAGAATATACATTCTTTTCAGCAGTACATGGGACATTTTGTTGTTAGTGTAAAAGAATGCTATTGATTTTTGAGTATTGACTTTGTATCCAGCTACATTGCTGAATTTATTTATTATATCTAAGAGCCTTTCAATGGAGGTTTGGGGGTCTTCTATGTAGAGTATCATGTCATCTGCAAATAATGATAATTTAACGTCCTCTTTTCCTATCTTTACTCCTTTTATTTCTCTCTCTTGTCTAATTGCTCAGGCTGGTATTTCCAGTACTATGTGGAATAGGAGCAGTGATAAGGGACATCCCTGTCTTGTACCTGATTTCAAGGTAAAGGCTTTCAGTTTTTGGCCATTTAATATGACACTTCCTGTTGGTTGTCATAGAAGGCCTTTATTATATTGAGGTAAAGACCATCTATTCCAATTCGCTGTAAGGTTCTTATCATGAATGGGTGTTGGATCTTATTAAAAGCTTTTACTGCATCTATAGAGATGATCATGTGATTCTTACTTTTAGCTCTATTGATATGGTGGATTACATTTATTGATTTACATATGTTGAACCATCCCTGCATGCCTGGGATGAATCCCACTTAGTCATTGTGTATAATCTTCTTGATGATTTGCAGCATCCTGTTTGCCAATATTTTATTGAGAATTTTTGCATCTATGTTCATTAGGGAGATTGGCCTATAATTCTCTTTTTTAGTTGGGTCTTTCTCAGGTTTTGGTACTAGAGTGATATTTGCTTCAGGAATGACTTAGGGAGAATTGCTTTCCTTTCAATTTCATTGAAGAGTTTGAGGAGTGTCGGCATTAAGTCTTTTTGTATTTCTTGTAGATTTCCTCAGTGAATCTGTCTGGGCCTGGGTCTTCTTTGTTCATAGGGACTTGATTATGTTTTCAATTTCATTAATAGAAATTGGGTTATTCAGTAGTCTTACATCTTCTTGATCCAACTTTGATGGTTCATATGTTTCTAGGAATCTATCCATTTCTTCTGTGTTTGAACCTATGAGAGTGGAGGTTTTCAAAAAAGTTGTTGATGATCTTCTGTATTTCCACAGGGTCGGTAGTGATTTCACCTTTTTCATTCTTTATTGCATGCATTTGAGTCTTTTCTTACCTTTTTTAATTAGGTTGGCTAGGGGCTTATCAATTTTATTTATTCTCTCAAAGAAACAATTCTTTGATTCATTGATTCTTTGTATTGTTTTCTTAATCTCTATTGTATTACTTTTTGCTCTGATCCTTATAATTTCTTCCCTTCTTTTGGCTTTGGGCTTGGCTTGCTTTTCTTTTTCTAGATGTTTGAGACGTAATATCAGGTTGTTTATTTGTGTTCGTTCTGTTTTCCTAATGTGGGAACTCAGTGCAATAAATTTTCCTCTGAGGACTGCTTCCATTGCATCCCACAGGTTCCAGGAAGTTGTATTTGTGTTTTCATTTGCTCGTAGATATTGTTTAATTTCTCCTTTAATTTCCTCTGTGATCCACTGATTGCTCAAGAGTGTATTATTTAATTTCCATGTGTTTGTGGGTTTTTTACAGTTACTTTTATCATTAACTTCCAGTTTCATGGTGCTATGATCTGATAACATGCATGGGATAATTTCAGTTCTTTTGCATTTATTTAAATATGTTCTGTGGGTTAGTATATGGTCTAGGGATGTCCCTTATCACTGCTCCTATTCCACATAGTACTGGAAATACCAGCCTGAGCAATTAGACAAGAGAGAGAAATAAAAGGAGTAAAGATAGGAAAAGAGGAAGTTAAATTATCATTTTTTGCAGATGACATGATACTCTACATAGAAGACCCCCAAACCTCCATTGAAAGACTCTTAGATATAATAAATAAATTCAGCAATGTAGCTGGATACAAAGTCAATACTCAAAAATCAATAGCATTCTTTTATACTAACAACAAAATCACCAAGAGAGAAATAAGAGAAGCTACACCCTTCACACTAGCATCCAAAGAAATGAAATACTTAGGAATTAATTTAACAAAAGATGTAAAAGAGTTATACAGGGAAAATTATACTACCCTGAAAAAAGAAATCAAAGAGGACCTCAGTAAATGGAAAAACATCATTTGTTTATGGATAGGAAGAATAAGTATTGTGAAAATGGCCATTATCCCAAAATTGTTATGCAGATTCAATGCAATCCTAATGAAAATATCACTAACATACCTCATAGATCTAGAAAAATCACTCCTAAAATTCATCTGGAACCAGAAGAAACTAGAATAGCCAAGGCAATTCTAAGCAGCAAATCCAAAGCAGCAGGTATTACAATCCCTGACTTGAAGTTATACCTCAAAGCTACCATAATAAAATCAACATGGTATTGGAATAAAAACAGACCTGAAGATCAATGGAATAGACTAGAAGAGATAACTACAAACACACTCAGCCACCTTATCATTGATAAAGGGGCCAAGTATGTTCATTGGAAGAATGGCATTCTCTTTCATAAATGGTGCTGGAAAAACTGGCTATCCATATGCCAAAAACTAAAATTAGACCCATGCCTATCACCATGTACTAAACTAAAATCTAAATGGATCAAAGATCTAAATATTAAAACAGAAACACTAAATCTGTTGTAAGACAAAGTAGGTAAAAATCTTGAAGGCATAGGGGTTGGTAGAGAATTCATGAACAAGAACCAAACTGCATGGGAAATAATTCCCAGAATCAATAACTGGGACCACATCTTATTAAAGAGTTTCTGCATGTACAAAGACATCTCCAGCAGAATGAAAAGAAAACCCACAAATTGGGAAAAAATCTTAGTGAACTGTCCCTCAGGCAAAGGGCTTCTGTCTTGAACTTATAAAGAATTAAAAAATATCAGACCCCTGAAATTCAAAGACCCAATTCAAAAATGGGCATCCGAGATGAACACAAAGTTCTCAGATGAAGAAATACTAGTGGCAAATAAATACATGAAAAAATGTTCATCGTCATTGGTCATTAGAGAAATGCAAATTAAAACCACACTGAGATTCCATCTCACTCCAGAAAGAATGGTCAGAATCAACAAAACTACCAACAACAAATGCTGGAGAGGCTGCATGGAAAAGGAACTCTTCTGTACTGTTGGTGGGAGTGTAGATTGGTGCAACCACTGTGGAGGTCAATCTGGAAATTCCTCGGAAATCTGGGGTTGGCGGTCCCATTTAATCCAGCTATTGCACTCTTAGGCATATTCCCAGAAGAAATGAAAACATCTTACCACAGTGATATATGCACACCCATGTTTATAATGGCACAATTTGTAATAGCCAGATCTTGGAAACAACCTAAGTGCCCATCAACCAAGGAATAGATAAAAAAAATTGTGGTATTTTTATACAATAGAGTACTACTCAGCTATAAAGAATGATCACATTGAGATATTTATAAATAAATGGATGCAACTTGGTCCATACTCATAGGTGAAATAAATCAAACTCACACGTATAAATACCATATAGTCTCCCTAGTGTAAGAAATGGTAAGATTTTATGGTAATCATGGTTCATCATTATATTGCTTTGAAGTCTTATGTTTTCATTCATTGGTTGGAATGGTTTTATTCTGTTTTGTTTGATCTTAATATATGTGATGGTATGAATAGTTTGAAGAAAAGACAACATGACAGCCATTGTTGATTTGATATTATCTTGCTCTGAAGTCCTACCATGTTCTTGTTTTTCTATTACCTTTGGTTCTATCATGTTCTGTATTGGATTTTAATATATAAGATAGTATAAACAAATTTTTTATGGAAAATGAGATAATATGGTAGCCATTGTCCATCTTTGGTTATTTGGTTCAGAATGCCTTGCAATACTTTTATTCTCTTGAGTGGTTTTATTCTATTTTGTTATGTTTGACATTATTGTGTGTAAAGCTAAGCTCAATTATTTCAAATAAAGAGACATTATGATAGTTACTGTTAATATCCAACTGTCTTGTTGTGAAGCACTGTGTTGCTTACATTGTTCTGTTCTAATCTGCTTAGGTCTGTCCTCTTTTGTTTTATTCTCTTTAAAATAAAAAGATTTTAAAAATCCAATTATCACAGAAATAAATCAACTTTAATACCCCTCATCATGAAGAGACAAATCAAGAAATCAGAAAAAAATAAGGAACTCAACCAAATATGTCAATAAATGGGCTTTGGCAATGTTTATAGAGTGTACTATATGATATCAGAATACACATTCTTCTCAACTGCACATGGAACATTCTTCAAAATAGACCACATATTAGCCCATACAACATGCTTAATTAAATGCAAAGGAATTGAAATTATTTTATACATATTATTTGAACATAGTGTAATGAAATTGGAAATTAATGGCAAAAAATGCAAAACTCCATAAACATATGGAATTTAAATTATATCCTCCTGTCTAACAGATGAAATTAATGAAGATATTAAACAATATCTACAATTAATGATAAATGCAGATACAACATACTGAAATATGTGGTATGTGATGAAAGCAGACTGAGAGGGATATTTGTGATGGTGAATTCTCACATCAGGAAAACAAAGGGAGCACAAATAACCAATCTAATGTTGCACCTTGAGCTTCTAGAAAAAGAAGAGCAAGTCAAGCCCAAAGATCATACAAGGGAAGAAATTATAAAAAGCATAACAGAATTAATGCACTTGAGACTAAAGAAAAAATACAAAGAATTTAATGACTAGAAAAGTTGGTTCTTTGAAAGAATGAATTATGTTAATAAACACCTAGCCAATCTTATCAAAAAAGTAAAGGTAAAACTCAAATTCATAAATTCTCATTAACCCAATATTAGTTAATGAAATTGAAAATGTAATTAAAAGTTTAACAATAAAAAAACCCAGGTCCTGATAAATTCACTGCTGAATTCTACAAGAAATTTAGAGAAGCTTCAATGCCAATACTACTCAAACTCTTTAATGAAATTGAAAGCTAAGCAATAGTTTCTAACTCATTCCTGGAGGCAAATGTTACCCTTATACCAACACAAGAGAATTACCCAACAGAGACAGAGAGAGAGAGAGAGAGAGAGAGAGACAGAGACAGAGACAGAGAGAGACAGAAACAGACAGACAGAGAGAGACAGAGACAGAGAGACAGAGACAGTACTAGAGGCCAGTCTCCCTCATGAACATAGATGCAAAAATACTCAGTAAAATGCTAGCAAACAGAATGCAGCTAATAGTCAAGATGATTATACAATGTGACCAATTGCAATTCTTCCCAGCAATGCAGGGATGTTTTAACATATGCAAACCAATAAATTAATGCACCACATCAACAGAATCAAAGCAAAAATCATATGATGATCTCAGCATATGTAGAAATGGCTTTTGATAAACTCCAACACTCTTTCATAGTAAAAAACCCTACAGAAAATCAGAATTGATAGTCTTTAACTCAATTTAATAAAAGCCATCTGTGTCAAATCAACAGCCAATATCATATGAAATGAACAAAAACCGAAAGCCTTCACTCTCCGGAACAAGACAAGAATGTCCACTCTTACCACTCCTATTCAATATAGTTCTGGAAACATTAGCTACAGCAGTTATAAAAGAGAAAGAAATAAAAGGATTAAGGATAGGAAGGTAAGAAGTTAAATTATCATTATTCACAGTAATATGATAATCTATATAGAAGACTCAAAATACTCCACCAAAAGACTTCTAGATTTAATAGGCAAATTTAGTAGTACAGCTGGATACAAAGTCAACACTTAAAAATCATTCCTATATATGAACAACAAACGTTCTGTGTGAGAAATTAGGGAAACTACACCCTTCATGATAGAATTTAAAAAATTAAATCCTTAAGAGTCAATCTAAGAAAGTAAAGGATCCATAAATTAAAAATTACAGTACTTTGAAAAATAATATTAGAGAACATAACAGTAAATGGAAACTATCCCTTGCTCAAAGATAGGAATAACCAACATAGTGAAAATAGCCATACTTCCAAAATTGTTATACAAGTTTAATGCAATCACAATTAAAATACCATTAGTTTACCTCACAGAGGTAGAAAAACCATTCCTAGAATTCATTTGAAAACAGGAGATATTTATAATAGCAAAGGCAATTCAGGGCAATGAAGACAAGACAGAAGCATTACAATCCATGACTTGAACTTATATTAGAAAACTACTGTGATAAAATCAGAATGGTACTGGGGAAAAAACTGAGAACCAGTGGAACAGATTACAAGATTAAGACACAATATGCTTAGTTAACTTATCTTTGACAAAGAGGCCAAACATGTTCACTAGAAGAAAGATAGCCTCCTTAATAAATAGTACTGGAAAAACTGGCTTTCTATACTCTGAAGACTTAAACTAAGTCCATGTCTATCACTATTCACTAAATTAAAGTCAAAATCAATCAAATATCTAAATATTAAAATAGAAGCACTAAATCTCCTGGAAAGAAAGTAAGCAAAAATCTTGAGGACATAGGTGTAAGCCAAGAGGGAGTGAACAAAACTCAAACTCCACAGAAAATATTTCAAAAAACACAACAACTGGGATCTTACCTTATTAAAAAGCCTTTGAACATCAAAAAATCACCAACAGAGTGACAAGACAACACACAGAGTGAGAAATAATTTTTAAGCAATTGTCACTGAGACAAAGGACTTCTATCTAAAACGTACAATTAATTGAAAAAAATCAGACCTCTAAATTCAAATACCCAATCCAAATTTGGGAGACTGAGATTAATACACTCTTCTGAGATGAAAAAATACAAATGTAAATAAATATATGAAAAAATATTAAGCATCATTGGTCATTCAAGAAATGCAAATTAAAACAACACTGAGATTCCATTTCACTCCATAAAGAATGTCTATCATCATGAAATCACCTAATATCAAATGCTCAACAGGCAGTGGGGAAAAAGAACCATTGTCCACTGTTGGTAAGAGTTCAGACTGGTCAGTCACTGTGGAAATCAGTATTGAGATTCCTCAAAAAACTATGAATAGAGGTCTCATTCAACCCAGCTATTCCCTTTCTTGATATTTTCTCAGAAGACTGAAAAACATCATACCACAGTGATATCTGTGCACCCATGCTTTATGGCACCACAATTTGTAGTAGATAAATCTTGGAAACAATCCAGATTCCCCAAAATTTAGCAATGGATAAAAAGATGTGCTATTTTATACATTAGAGTTCTACTCAACCATAAATAAGGATAAACCTGAAACTTTTGTAGGTAAATGGATGTTACTTGAGACCATACTCGTAAGTGAAATAAATTGGACTTACATATATAAACATCATATTGTCTCCCTGGTGGTAGAAAATGAAAGATTGAATAACATCTAAAACATACAATAGATATTGTAATATGGGAGACATTGATTAAAAGGAAAATGGAACTAGGATAGGTGAAAGAGGAATGGAATGAAGGAAAAGGGAGAGAAATGCAGGTTAGCTATACTATTATTATCTCAGGTCATTGAAAAGGGAGGTTTGTGCTAATATCAATTGGAGAATTTTTATCCCCATATCTTGAACTCTGAATACCTACTTTGAAGATGATGATATTCAATGTACTATTGATATTCTATTATTTTGTTATATAACATTTTTACATTTTTCTCATAAAATAAAAAAATGAAAGCTAAGTGAGGCATTGTGGTGCATACCTTTAAACTCAGTACATTAACGGTCCAGGAGGGTGGATCCCAACAAGTGTGAGGCCAGCCTAGATATAGTGAGTTCAAGGCCATCCTGAACTACATAGCAAGAACCTGTCTCCAAAAGAATAAAAAGAGAGAAAGAGGAAGAACATTAAAGAGAGAACAAGCTACCATAGTTGACTAAGATATGTAGACATGGTCAAATTCTCAGAGAGAAATTCTGAGGTATTTAGAGATGGATGCATTTTACACATTTTGTATTATAATATTTGGATAAAAGTAAGAGACTATATTACTTTCATCTAATAGGATCTTAGATAAATTCAGTAACTTGTCTGAAGTTATGACTGACATATGATAAACACATTTTTATCCCTCACCTGCCTATCTGTAAAGCTGATTAGCGTTGAAATTATTAAAAGAAATCCCAGAACATGAGGTCTTAGAAGTGCAGCATTGCTCAGTGGTGTGGTGATTTCAGTTTGCAGCAACATCACCTAGAAAGACGAAAAAATCAGGAAAATTATGTAAAGGAAGCCTGTCACTCATTATCATGAGTGTAGCATTAGTGATTTTTTCTAATTTAAGTTAAAGCATAGATTTTTAACACATACTCTATTAAACTGGAAAATAGCATATGAAATATGCCAGGTTTTTCAATAAAAATGAACTTAGAGTTATTTTATGTAATGAAGGGCTGAATTAGTTGGTAATACCTATAATTATGCTCAACGATAGTTTTAAAATTATATGGATGCTGTATTAAGAAATTTCTTATTATGGTGAGCTCTTATCTGGAATCATTCTCTGTGATTTAACACTAGCATTATGTCTAATAATCAGAACTGATTATGAAGTATTTGTGAATAAAACTTCAGAGACGACATACAATGTGGGTGATGTATGACTCTTGCCATTTTATTGTCTGTGTTGCTTTACAATATGGATTAAGAAGGCAAATGGACCAACCATACAGCTAGTGCTTGTCAATACAATTGACACATTCCTAGTGAGTTAATGAAAACACAAAGAAGAAATCTTCACGTGTGAATCAGCTAGTGATGACTATAGAGATATACATTACATACAATTATGTTCATATTCTGTTTCAAGAGTTTTAAACCTTGATTTAGTCATTTAAAAATATTTGAGTCTCTCACTCTCTGTTCTGGTATTTATATTAGACACTTGTGGTTGATTAACCAGTGTTCAATTTATAGCACCCAACTGAACTGAATCAGTAGGAATCTTAGTATGGAAAGCCCACCTGAGAATTGTTGCTAACAGCATAAATGGAAAACTGGAGTGGAAAATGGTGTATTGCTGTTGATTCTCCTGGAGAATTTTGTCACACTGACTTTCGTGATGTGAATGCAGTCATTCTCATCACCACAGAAGCTCAGGTCCTTCCTGTTACTGAAGATGACTGAAGTTTTCTTCTGGGGAGCTCTGATGCTTACTTTGAGCATCATTTCCTGGCTCCAGTGCAGATCCCTCAGCCAGCTAGCACAGATCCTTCATCACTTGCTTTTTAATTTACACCTTTGACTTTTGGTTCTTTCTCATGCAGATCTGTGAAACAGACTTGCATGACATATTCTTGTGGGCTCTAGTTATCCAGCTGGACTCATGGATTACATTTCCATGGGATACCGGCCCTCAGCTGGATAGTTGGTTGTCTAATGCATGGATAGATCTCCTGCACTCCTCTGCATTTGATTTTTATGGGTGAATATTATAAAATAATCTATAAATTATGTGTCCTGTACTAACTCTGTTCCCTTGTATATCCTGACTACAATGACACTGGAGATATAAATGCATGTAGGACAAAGACTTTGGCCTCAAGAAGAATGTGTGTGTGTGTGAATTCATGTGAAGATAAACATACCTTAAATATTATTCACCATTCAAATCATACCACAAAATGTAATCACTTCTATTAATGTTAAAATCTGAAAAAATTAAATAAAATGAGACTCAAGGTAAAAATAAGAGGAAAATAACTTTAAATTTTTGTTCTCTAGAAAAGCAATTTTTGTAGAACAAGCAGGTTTAAGTACATGGCTATTAAAATTTCTAGGATGACGGAGTTAGAATCTATCACTGCAGTATGATCTTCTCAAGTTTGTTCTCATATATTTGGGATCTAGAACTAGCTGCCAATATTGCTAGATCTTTAATGCCATTCTGAAATTATAGTAGATATTTGTGAGAAGTTTGCTTTTTAAGCAGCAACTTTGGCTTAAATCTTCATTTTTTTGTGAAAACACTAGTTATAGAACACTGCCAATATTAGGTTAGATGACTCATCAATTTTAACTTAAATCCAATTTCTAATGTCATCAGCATAACACATTCCATTAAGGGATTTAATCATTTTTAATTTTAAAATATATTAACCTTGTATTAGCTTTTCTGTCACTGAAACACAATACCTGACACCTGTAACATAAAGGAGGAGAGGTTCGATTCAGTTCATGATTTCAAGGTTTTCTACCCAGGTTGGGCTGATTCCAAGGCTGAAGAAACATTGCAGAGATGCAAATCAGAGCAAAGATGCTTAGTACTTGATATCTAGGAAACAGAGTGAGGAAGCCATACCAAGAGGAAAGCAGCTAGTAGTACTCTTACAATCGACCAAGATTTACTCAGAAGTGTGCTCCATCAATCATCTAGGTGCTCTGAATCTAATCAAGTTGAAATATGACTATTATTGCTCATAGTCCACTCCTTGTTAATTTGATACCCAAACACTCCTCTGTGAAGCACATTTAATCTCCAAATAAACACAATAACAATTAATAATTCTGCCTAATATGTTACAACTATCATATAATTGAGAACACAATAACCCCTTCCTCAAAGTCTCATCAATTTCAGCACTTTCAAAATTCCAATTCAAAGGTATTCTGAGACTCAAAACAAACTCTCCTTAGCTGCAAATTTCTGTAAAAAAAATGAAGTTAATCATACCAAGGGACAATGGCACAGGGTAAACATTCACATTCCAAAAGGGAGGAATAAAGGAAAAGAAATTAATCAGAATGAAACAAGACCAAAACTCACCAGAGAAAACATTTAGTCTTATAGTTCCTTGTCTGGACTCTGCTTAATATGATAGTGAGACATGAATTCTGGAGGGCCTGGCAGCACCACCATATGGTCTTTCTGTTTGTAGCCTAAATGTTCACTCTTTTGGTCTGGCCCCACTCTCAGTTTGCAACTTTCCTTGGAAGATGTGCCATGTTCTTTATATTTTCAACTTCCTGCAGTCTTTATAGCAACTACATCTCTATTCCTACAGCTTCATGTATTGCCCTATCAGAAGCATTTTGCCTATCATCCAGGATTCCACTGAAATTGCTGCGAAGCCTCCCTGACCTTATGGGTCTTATAGTAATCATGTGGATGACATGAAGATCTGCTGTCAGTGGGAGCAATAACCAAGGCCCTTTGGAGCATGGCAGCTGTGGCTTTTCAGTGCTTGGAGGATTGAGCATTGTGAAATGAACCCTGGGAAACCAATTCCCTAGCAGGCTGTTCTCAAGCAAATGTCCCCATGACTCTCATTTCAAATGAATGGTTTATGCTTTTGCATTCTTGATCCTGTGAGGAGTATAGTCTTGTTGATTTCTGACATGACCTCAAAGTACCCTGTGTGAAGTAATTGGTTTCTTTTTAGTGGTGATAATCTCTGCAGTAGTCACACCTTTTTTGGCTACAAGTTTACACCTGTTTCCTTTTGAAACAAAATTTAGATTTTTAAATTTTTTTCTGCTTAGTTATTTGTGCTTGTCACTATAAATCTGATTAAAGTGCCGGCAGAACCCATATTATTGTCTGAATGTTGGGCTGCCTTGAAATTACTTCCATCAAGTGAATTAGTTCACTACTTTCAATTTTAGTCACTTACAATGTTTTGGGACATGAACAAAATGCAGACACATTAATTTGTTTATCTGTTCATCCATTTGTTTTCTTGTTTTGCCAGTGTATAATGTACATGCTCTCTAGTTCAACTGCCAATACTCTCATTCCCAAATGAAAACGTCTGAGCCTTGTCTTCTAATGAAACCTCACTTACTGTCTGCAGTGTGATCATCATCTTCTTCTGAGCTCTAACAGAATCACTTATCAGACTCTATAGCATTCTAGAGTTTTTGTATCTCAAAGCCTTTCCATATCCTTTTTGCAAAACAGTTCCAAAAGCTCCTGAGTCACATGTTCAAATACAGTCACAGCAATGATTTCACTTCTCTGATACCAATTTTCTGTATTAATCATGTTTACCAATACATAGACACAATACTTGAAACCAAAAACTTAAAATATGAAACATTAAGTTTGGCTTAGGAAACTCAAGTCATAGTTAGCTGGATATATAGCAGAAACATAATTGCAGGGGTGCATTGCAGAGCAAAACTGCTTAGTTCGTGTGGGCTAAAAGGTAGAGCAAGGAAAGAATGCAAGAGAAAATAAAAGCGTAGAGCATATATGGTACCCAAAATATTGCCTGCAGGATCCCTGAAGACACACCTATCCTAATCCCAAGGTTTTACTTATTCCAATGAAGTTTATATGTCTTGACTAAGGGCCACTAATTTTTCATGATTTGTCTTGAGTAGTGTCAAAATTGTTATTTTTATTGTCATCTCAGTTATTTAAACTAGGAAGAAACAAGTCATCTTTTTTCTAAATGTTATTAAGTTGAAAAAATATATATAATTCATGATGAGACAGTTCAATTAACCTTGTACACATTTTATTTTATGGTATAAACACATTGTTTATTCCATCTGGTTCATCTAAAGGACGTGATGCATGAATGGCAGTACTTGTCATTTGAATAAGCTAAAGTATACTTGGGATTTTATAATCATGAACTGATTTCACGTGATTGTGTGTGTGACTACATAGGTATGTTGCTCAGAAGGAGAAACCAATATATAAGGACATACATTTTATATATGAGTATGTTGCAATCACTTTTCTTGTCGCTGGAACAAAATATTCAACATCCAAAGTAAAAAGAAGAAAGCTTTATTTAACTCATAGTTTGTAGATGTTTCAGTCCATAATCAGGTTGCCCCAAGGAAGTGTGGCTTGGTAGACTGGCATGTCAGAGAAGAAACAGTTCATGGTGGGCAGAAGGCAGCAAAACAAGCAAGAGAAGATACAAGTCAATTTCTGTCCCTTATATTGTAATCAGGTTATCTGGATTACAGTAATGACAAACCAATCAGTGGGCTGATTTAGTAATCACTCACCCTTAATAATAACAATCTTAATCCAAGCATTGTACAATGAATCGGTCACACACTTTAGATTCAACTATCCCTGAAAAAAGCTCCACTTATGACTGCATAAGACTTTGGGGAGTGATCTAGACACAAGCCATACAGAATACATACAAATTTATAGACACATGGTAAATGCCCATTAATATATATTTGATAATTATTCTTATGGTTTTGATTCCTTTAAATGTTTCTCAATTTTATAAAATAACCACTTAGTTGTTGATTAAGAGCTTGCCCTGTTAGTGTAAGGTAAAGACTTCCATTATAGGTTGGAATTTCTTTTATCTCATTTTTTCCATACTGCTGATTGAACCCAGGGCCTTTGCACTGAGCTAAGTTCCTTGCCTTTATAAAAATATTCAATCAGACAAGAGATGGAAATAAAAGAAATAAAGATGGGAAAGGAAGAAGTTAAATTATCACTATTTGCAGAAGAAATGATGCTCTATATAGAAGATCCAAAAAGCTCCATTAATTTATTTGTTTTTTACCTCAAGACTATTGAGGTAATAAACAAATTCAACAGTGTAGCTGTATACAAAGTCAATGCTCAAAAATCAATAGCATTCTTGTGCACAAACAAAAACTCTCTGAGAGAGAAATTATGGAAATATCGCCTTTCACAATAGCATCTAAAAAAATGAAATACTTAAGAATCAACCTAAGAATTTAAAAGCCCTATATGCCGAAAATTATACTATGCTAAAAAAGAACATTGAAGAAGACATTAGAAAATGGAAGGATATTTCTTGCTCTTGGCTAGGAAAAACCAACCTTGTGAAAATGACCGTACTCCCAAAAATGTTATATAGGTTTAACACAATCCCAATCGAAATACCATTAACATACCTCATATATCTAGAGAAAACACTCCTAAAATTCATTTGGAAATAGAAGAAACCTAGACTAGCAAAAGCAATTCTGGGCAACAAAGGCAAGGCAGGAGGCACCTCAATTCCTGACTTGAAACTATACTACAAAACCGTACTGATAAAATCAGCATGCTATTGGCAAAGAAATAGACCTGAGGATCCGTGGAACAGATTAGAAGATGTGAGCACAACTACAAAGACACTCAGCCACCTGATATTTGACAAAGGGGCTAAACATGTCCACTGGAAAAAGGAAAGCTCTTTCATAAATGGTGTTGGAAAAAATGGCTCTCCACATGCCGAAGACTGAAACTAGATCCATGCCTATCACCATGCACAAAACTAAAGTCTAAATGGATCAAAGACCTAGATATTAAAACAGAAACACCAAATCTACCAGAAAACAAGGTAGGTAGAAGTCTTGGAGACATAGGGGTAGGCAGAGAATTTATGAACAAAATGCAAACTGCAAGGGAAACATTTTAAAGAATCAACAACTGGGATCTCATATGATTGAAAAGTTTTTGCACTTCAAAAGAAATCACCAACAAAGTGAAAAGAAAACCCACAGAATGGGAAAGAATTTTAGCCAGCAACCCCTCAGACGAAGGACTTACATCTAGAACATATAAAGAACCAAAAAACATCAAACCCCCCAAATTCAAAGACCCTTTCCAAAAATGGGCATCTGAGATGAATACCCAGTTCTCAGATGAAGATATACAAATGACAAATAACTGCATGAAGAAATGTTCACCATCACTGGGCATTCAAGAAATGCAAATTAAAATGGTATTGAGATTTCATCTCACCCTGGAAAGAATAGCTGCCATCAAGAAATCAACTGATAACAAATGTTGGTGAGGCTGCGGGGAAAAAGGAACACTGCTCCACTGTTTGTGGCAGTGTAGACTGTTGCAGCCACTATGGAGATTTCTCAGAAGTTGTTCTATTCAACCCAGCTATTCCTCTCCTGGATATTTTCCCAGAAACCCTGAAAAGGTCATGTCACAGAGATATATGTGCACCCATGTTCATAGCAGCACAATTTGTAATAGCTAAGTCTTGGAAACAACCAAAATGCCCATCAACCACAGAGTGGATGAAAAAATTGTGATGCTTTTATGCAATGGAATATTACTCAGCTATAGAAAGGTATGATCTTGAAGCCTTATAGGTAAATAGAGGCTACTTGAGACTATCCTCATAAGTGAAATAAATAAGAATCATATTCATAAATATCACATTGTGTCTCTAGTGTAAACAGTAATAAGAACTGTAGGGTACTAAAACCCAAAATGTGTAATTACTATTGCAAAAAAGAGGAAAAGAAAGTTCTCTAAAAAAATTTAAAAAAGAAAGTTCTCTAAAGCATATAACTGTATGTATGTTTAGGTAGGTAAGATAGGTATTACTACTAAGCTTTTGTTGGATCATTGAGCAGAGCTGTTTGCAGTCTCATTGTTCGATTGTCCACTTTGCATGTTTTAATTTTGTAACTTGAACAACTATTGCTAAGATGACAGTATGTAATTTATCAAATAGTGATTTCTTACTGTTTATTTTCTTGAAGTTCTATATTATTTCTACCCTTTTTCTGTTTTGCTTTTTTTTGTCTTTAAATAAAATTTTAAAAAAATATTCAATCCTTTTTTAAAATATTGAGATGATCTAGCTGTTACATAGATTTTTTTTGATATCTCCTATTTAAATGTAAAAGTGAAGGGCTTTATGATCTAAGTTATATGTAGATTCTGCTATCAAGATACTAGCTGCTCTGCTTTGAAAGTGTCACAATAATAAATTATTTAAATAATGCTTGCTTATTCAAGATTTTTTTAAACTATTGCTTACCATAATGTCTGGAAAGTAATAAATTATTGTTGATGACTATTATGACATTACATAAATTATTGCTATGTTCGTAGATACTGTTATTTAAATTTCTATCTCTGTGTTAAGAGAAATAAATCAAACCACAAGACACTGCAAAAAAAGAGATGCAGATAAAGTAAATCTGCTGGTTTTCTTCCCATCTGATAATAGCCCAGCCTTCTGCAGCATCTTCTTGTACCTATTCCCAAACTGTCACCTGCTCTGTGGTCCAGAGTTCATGAAATGATGGTCACTCTGAAAATTTCAAGGCTGCTTCTTGGAGTTAAATCACAATGTTCTTAAACAGCTGTTAGAAGTCTGCTGATGAGCAAAACATGTTTGGAGCAGAGATGTTTGGGCAGAGTTACATTTTTGGAAATTCTCAGGTACCCCATTTCCTCTCTGAATAGTGCAAACTGATTACCTAGTCTTCTAAACATATTTATTCAATGCTCTATCTTGAGACTTATTTCTGTATGTATAATTTTATAATTGTAAGTCAAAGTTTTGAGTTAATGAAGAAATGTCAAGACTGAATTGTGAAACACTACATCTGCTGGACTTGTAGCAGAAATTCAAAACACAATGTTGCTGCATTTTTTAGTTCTAGGAATACAGATATTTCAAGTCTTCTAATCATTCAGTATTAGAAATGGTACAATGAATACAGCCTAGAATGCTTTATTTGTTATTTTCTTCCTGACCCAATATTGATTTCCTTTCATACTACATACTTATTAGTTCATCTTCCCTAAAGGGTGAGGTAGATTAATTCTGTCTGGCAGAATGCATAAGGAGGATTTTCTTGGGCATGTATGTACTAAGTTCACTGTTGCATTTTTTTCATCTAGTAATCTTGACATGTTCTTCCTATCTTATTTAATATTGTTAAGGCTTTCATGTAAAATAATATTTATTATCCACTATGCTTAATAGAATAGAAGACACAGGATTTTACAACTTTTATAGTAATATTTAAGTATAGTTCGAAGTTAAAGGAACAGTTATCACTTCAAAAATGTAAAATGATTAGGTTTGGTTAAATATTTAAACAATTAAAGTGTGTTCCTGGAAAGTTAATATCCTTGTATTATGTGTTTAATAACTTAGAATCCAACATGTAATTAGAGCAAAAAATCTATTTAGTGATTATGCATTTTAAGTAGTAGATTACTTTAATAGATTTCAACATCTGTAAATGTCATAATGCCTAGAGAAGGTTTCTGCTTATTATAAAAGGAATTTATCATAAAATTCACATGAGGCCATATTAATCTTCCAGCTCTATTTTGTCCTTAGTACAATTTAAATGACTGGGAGATTTTATGTTGTGTTAGTGAGAACAGGATTTCTTCTTGACTTTACAGATTAACTTAATAATGAAGATAATGTATTTTCTTCTTTTGGGGGATGTTATGGGTATAAAACAAACAAACAAACAAACAAACAAATGTGATTCATCAGCTTATCATAACTCAGAAAATGTGTTTGTTACACCCTACAGAAGACATTTTGCAAATGTTTAAAAGTGTCTGGTGCCTGTAGCAATAAATGTACAAAGCCATCAGCTGGTAAATGACTTTGGAAATTAGTTTGAGGTTAATTCTCTGCCTCATTGAGCCCCCCCAAAGTGGACAAACTGTAATTGATTTTGATAGCACTCACAAAGCACTTTTTTTCTTTTAAACAATGAAGGAGTACTTTGAGATACATCCTGTGGATACAGGAGCAATTAAATTGGTATTAATGAAACGTCATTAAATATTTATGTCTCTGTATTTTTTCTACTTAAAAAGAACTGCTAGTTCTAAACTGTCAAACTGCTTCTTTTCTCTGTTAAATATTTTCATTAATTTAAGTGTCTTTTTCATTTAAAGGAAAAAAGCAAAACAGGAAAAAGGGTAGAAATAATACAGAATTTCAAAAAAAATAAACAGAAATCATTAGTTGATAAATTACATATTATCCTCTTAGAAATAGTTATTCAAGTTACAAAATTAAACCATACAAAGTAGACATTCAAACAATGAGACTGCAAAGAGTTCTGTTCAACAATCCAACAAAAACTTAGCGAAATAGTTATCAATCCTACACACTTAAACATACATGCAGTTGTATCCTTTAGAGCACTTTCTTTTCCTCCTTTTGCTTTTTAAGTCCATTATCTGTTTAGTCAGCTTGCTCAGTACCTTACTGGTCTGCTTTGTTGTTGCTATTTCCTTTTTAATCACCTTATATAATTCTGTTGTTTTGTTTTTGAGTTTCTCCTCATCCATGCCCCATGGATCAGCTTTGGTGGAGCTGGGAGTTTTGGGAGGTATTTTGTTACCTTGTTTTCTCATGTTCTATTGTTTTTGTTGTTGTTTAGTTCTTTTTTTTTTGAAGGTAGAGAAATACAACAGAATAAGACAGAACAAAGCCAATTGAGACAGTGCAGTGAAATTGGTACAGGAACTTAAGTGTCTTGAACTAGCACTAATATTCCATCACTACATATTATATAGAAAGAAGTTACAACCATTTGTATTCATTTATGTCAGTAACCTCATGGAAGAGGGCACAAAGATCTTCTGGAAGAATCACTTCCTCAAATGTGTCTTGAGTAAAAATGGGCAAACTTTATGGGGGATATATTCATGATCATGGCTTTTCTTTGATACATGAAAAGACAAAGTCAATAGTTTTCCATTTATATGAATTCCTTTAACCTCTAACAAATCAATTATATCTATATATTTTTAAAAATTTTTATATTTTGCACAATAAATAACTTTTAAAACTTGAGCTAAGATTTTAGGAGAAATTGACCTAAGAAATCCTTAAACTACATCAGCACAGGTGTCTTGATTAATATAATAAGATGATAAACATAAAATATCAGTTGCATTAAGAGAAAGTTTGCTATTTTGAATTTCTTGAAAGAAATAAGCCCATTAATTTTTCAGACTCAAAATGATCACTGAAATTTTAGAAAGACTAGGAGCTGCACTACAAGACAGAAAAACAAACACTTGTGGGTAATAAATGAATAGTGGAATAAGTCACTTTACCTATCTTTAAATTACATTAACTTTTCCAAGTAGAATGATTTATTCTCATTTTGTAGATGTGAGACCAGAGTCTTAAGAGAATGTAGCTTGTCTAAGCCTCTATAGTGCTGAAAGAGAGTCTGGCATAATGTGTTACCCTGAGATAATGCACAAATCAATAAAATATTTTTGAAAGGCATGTAGTATATGTACAGTATAAAAGTACAATAGTATTTCAATGTCTTTCTGACACTAGAAGGAAAAAGTAAAAACAATTATCAAGAAGCTTTTATACTTATGGAACTAAGTGGAAATTATGTATGCTATAAGTAAAAGTGGAAATTATGTATGCTATAAGTAAAAGTGGAAATTATGTATGCTATAAGTAAAAGTGGAAATATGTCTTAATTCTGTAATACATTAAAAGTGCAGTTAAAAATAGTACAACCTGGAACATTCACATGATCTTTTCTTCTTTCTTCTTTCTTTCTTTCTTTCTTTCTTTCTTTCTTTCTTTCTTTCTTTCTTTTCTTCTTTCTTTCTGCTTTCTTGCTTCTTTCCTCCTTCCTTCCTTCCTTCCTTCCTTCCTTCCTTCCTTCCTTCCTTCCTTCCTTCCTCCCTGCCTCCTTTCCTTTCCTTTCCTTTCCTTTCCTTTCCTTTCCTTTCCTTTCCTTTCCTTTCCTTTCCTTTCCTTTCCTTTC